>ML776731.1:938949-949642 GCA_009831015.1 Picea engelmannii
GACATCAAAACATCTATTCACATGGTTAGATTCATGCCACATCGGGATCGGTAAGAAGACCCTGGGTTGAGTCGTTACTCTGATATCTACTTTACCCAGGTTGTGAAAGGAGATAACTTGAGAATATTGATATATATACTATCACATAGATCCACTTTGTATTGGTCTGTGGCTATGTTTTGTCATCTCGTATATCCATTGTGTAATTCTCATGGCTACGATCAGTTCATGTCATGGAATTATAGATCCACATTGTATATTTGGCGGCTATACCCTTCAGTCAATATGATTATGGATCCACAATGTATTTTATGGCGGCCATACCTTGAAAGTCCTTTATCACTCAAGAATAGGTATGCCTACCTTGGGTTTGAAAAATGTCATAACATTTGTTTGATGGTTGTTTGCAACTTCTACCAGGTTCTCCAACTCCATACCCTTGTTTCGACAGTATACAAATTACTTCAATCATCAGTTTTTGTCTTCTGACCTCGTACTTTTGGGGGGAAATCTGTTACACTTCAAAATTACTCACTTCGATGATGTCTCATTATCATTATCGCAAGTGTCGCACGTGTCTCACTTTTGTCACAAGTGTCGCAGAAATCATACTATTGTCTCTCCTATGTCGCATCATGGAAGACATCATAAGAACACTTGATATATCCTTTAAGATTCGTTAGAAGATGAAAATATTTCTTTTTTCAAAGAGTACAAATTTTTACCTTGATAAATTACCATCATAAAAGATATTTTCGAGATCGACGCTCCCCTGCCTACTTGCAAGGAGCGCTAGCACTTCCTTCCCTCTTAGAATGCATCATTGCAATGCTCTGTGGCCCAATTTGAGGGAGCATCAATCTGTTGAGAAAATCTTGGGGCTAAATCCCCCTTATCTCTAAAGACAACTGAGAAATATCTGAGGCAGTTTGGCTCGAATCCAAGTTTAAGGCTGGATCTAAAGGGAGTCCCACAACTGATGGAGTAATATCCTCAGCTTATCCCAAGAATATCTAAGGTGGTTAAGCCTCTCAAAGCCTATATAAGGATGCATTCTCATGGTGAAAGGGGGAGAATAATCAGTGAAAATTATTGTCATTTTGAATGTGGATCATTCGAGCAAGGGGTTGGACAAGGAGATAATGGTGAGGCTACTACATCTGCATCTACACTTTGTAAGCACCTTATTTTGTTCTCATTAATACATGTTCTTGTCTTGTTTCCTTCAATATTGTGTACATTTGAATGAGCTTGTCTTTTGGATAAATATCTATTTTAAACTAATCATGGTAGAATAGGAAGTATGCTTTGTCTTCATTTTTTATTGGATTCAATGACTCGCTAAAGGACTTGGAGATCAAGTTCAACTTGAACTGAGCGAGGACAAACTTTGTAAAATGGTACTCATACTTTCTTCTTATCTATTGACTAGCTTACCTATGTTTAAAGGAAAGTTAGTTTTCAAAGTTAGCAATTTTTTGTCTTGGTCATAGGGGTCTAAGATCCAAGAGAGAATTTTCCTGTCTGCGGGGGAATTTTCCTACAACAACTACCATAAGCCGAGTGATCCATTCCTTTGGTTCCTGATTTTCGTGTTGATGTGTATATAGTGATTTCTATGGTTGGTTTCTTTCATTGTGCCTTTTCTTTTGAGGCTTCTCCCTCTCTAACTTCTTTGTTTGTTCGTTGCCCCAATTTTCTTGGATTCTCTTATGGGATTTCTCCTTCTTTTTCTTGAGTATGTTGAGCTTGCGAGTGGGGATCTTCATTTCCTTGTTGCGATGATTCTTATGATCCCTCCATGGAGGGATCATATTCATTTGTATCGTCAACAAAGTCAACTGAGGGTGGGGCAGAGGGAGGAGGAGGGTCCAAGACTATAACCAAGGGAGGATTTGGTTTTGAAGAGGCTTCTCCAAGCAGATCAAAGGGGTTGTGAGTGAGGGGAGGAGGGGGGTTGGGGGGAAAAGAAGGGGATTTTTTGGGAGGGGATTTTGGTGGCAGATTTTGATGCGAGGGATCAGGTTTGGGAGAGGAACTTGAGTTCCCTAGACATGATCCAGAGTTTTTGTCGCTGGAAAATTTCTTCCATACCTACTTCCATCCATCTTCCTAATGTTTTGTATCAACTTCTGAGGGTTTCTTGTTACTGGGGAATTTCTTTGCAAAATGTTTGTATTCATGACATGATTTTCATTTGAATGGGAGCTGTTCATAGTCTGATTTATGGATGTGGATCCAATCATCCATATTTAGTTTGATTGCTTATGGAATCCCTTTTTGCAGATCTAATTCCACACAGATCCTAGCACAAGAATAAAGACTAGATATGGGTTCTCCCCTATCAATTAATTTTCCCAAGGTATCTCCTATGATTTTCAGAACTTCATATCCCCAAAAGTGGAAAGGCAGATGGGGAAGTCTTAGCCATACTGACACTGCAAAGGGAATGTCATTTTTTGGGTCAAAATATGGCATCCATTTGTTTAGGTATAACCCTCTTGGGCCAAATAAGTAAGGGCCATTTATCAAAATGAGATCTCTATCTGATTTAAACTCAAAGTAAAAGATATAAAAACCCTTACCATAGAAAAAGTGATTCATGCATCCTTGGACCAAGGGGTGCCAGTTTCACTCAATCCAAATATTGATTTGACGAGGTGACAGCCATAGACCCATGAATTGACCGACACGCGCTCTAGAGGAGAAAGTGAGAGCTTTTATTCTTGCAGAGGTGCTGGGGATTGAAACTTCTAGGATCTGATCCAATTTATTTACAAACCAAGAGGAGCTAGAGCATGGAGGGGGGGGGGAATGAGCGAGCCCACATGAGCCTTGAAGGCTACAACCTTGTTGAGGAAATCCAAGTGGGGGGGGGGATCCGAATCAATAGTCGTTGAGTCCATGGGGGCTGAGGTATGAGTGAAGAAGGAAATGGGCTAGGGTTTCAGAGCGGCTGCAAGGTTGTTATTGTGACGATGGATATTTTTGCTACCTATTTGTCTACTAGTTGTTCTATGAGGATTTTTGTTGAAGGTGTTACAAGTGGTATTAAAGGAATTATTGAATTCATTTTTCTGAACGCATGTATATATGACCTATAAATTATTATGCTGCCAATTGAAATGATGTGATTATGGCTAACTCATGAATTTGAGAACACTTATGGAGCTTGTTGACGATTAACATCGTCAACGAAGTTTTTCCCGCAAAGTGTTTCTAAAACCTATTATTATAAAAGCTAAATAATACTAGTAGGTGGGACCCCCTTAAACTATTGAAGATCATATCTGTTCATTTTTTGATGTTGTGATGATGTGCGACACGACTTACATGGTTGATGAGACCTTGTTGTTATTGGCTATGATTTGAGCTTATGAAGTGTTGGTTCCTTATGTTACTACAACATATGTTATTCATTGATATCATTGCTATCTGTTCTTATTGCACCTGCACAACAAATATGTTAGTGAAAACACATAGAAGGCAGTTTGAAGAAAAGAAAAAATACTATAACAAATGCAAAGGAAGAATTTGAGTTATGATATACTATATGCATGAAGGATTTAAATGATTATGAGCAAATCCTTGCTAGCAAGTAATAGTTATGCAATTTGATTGAGTTATATGGTTAATATGCATATGGTGTAAAATGTTGGTGGCACATTTGGCAAAGTAATAGATGCTAATGGTTTTGTGAATTGTTGAATTATATGGAACTTCGTTGAATTATGTTATGGCATAAGTTAGAAAGGTGATATGGCCACGTTGTTGGTTTTAATGGGTGATGGTTTCGATACATGGGTTGATTAATGGTGTTAATGAAGGACTCGTTGGAATGTACTAATGCATTAATGAAATGTGGGTGGAGGCGACGCACATTTACTGCACATCTTTACTCCTCCTGTTAGCCGCCACCCTAGTCGGGCTATTGTTCGATCTTGTTGTTGTGGTTATGCTTTGATTTCTTAGCAGAGAGGAACCGCTCGACCAACTTTCATTTTAAGGAATTCGATTATAGGTATGTCATTTTTTGGCTATTAGTGACTCTGCTCTGGTTATGAAATGATTACTAGCTCAGGTGTATTGGTTTGTGTTTTCCTAAGTATTGCAACTGTGTAAAATTGTTTTCTTGAAATGAATGGTTCTTCCTGCAATAATATCGAATTCGTAGAAGTTATTGGTCATCCTGGGTGGTAACCCTTTGTCATCCTTGTTGGTTTAGATGGAGGGTTCTTTTTTGGTCTTGGGTGGATAGCTATCTCCATGCATTTGTCATTAAATTCATTATTTGGATTTTATGGGTTAATGGTTGAAGGCATTCTGTGTCATTGTCTTTTGTTCGCTTGGGAATTAGTTGATTTCACCACCAAGTGCCACAAAATGGGTTTTCATGTTCTTACTCAGCTCTGTCTTCACCTCTATGTTATGACTGTTTGATCGAAGAGAATGAGGGTTGTACTCTACACGCATTAAACAACATTTCCAGGCTGAATGAGAGCCTCACCTTATGTTATGGCCCTTGTCATAGATTTATTACATGTCCACGAATGAATCTTGGTTCTTCCTGTGTGTGTATAATTGGCCTTAGAGTTTTTATCGTTATGAGGAGTTGGCTTTGTTCTCCTTGTGTTGGCTACAGAGAAAACCCTTAACCCTCAAGTCTAGAGTTTTATGGAGAAGATTTTCGGGCTTGTCAAGTTTACTATGGGCTATTGTGGATTGGATGTATTGTTGATTAATTGAAATACACATTCACCCAATTGTTCATATGACAGTTGTGTCAGTTTGGCATCTAGTTACTATCACTATTATCACAATGGTAAACCCTTCATTGTTAATTGCATAATTCAATACACACAGTCTCTCTCCTTATGGTTAATAACTTGGTATTGTTAATTTAGAGGGTCGTTGCCCTGATTCAAATTGATGCATGGGAATTCGTGGTTGCTAGAGCTTGTTAGGTAGATTGATGTTTACGATAGTGGTGAATTGGTTAGTTGATACACAATCTCTGGTATTTTTCACTAAGGATTGTTTGAATGTTTAGCCGACATTTGTTACAAATACTTGATGTTGTTCACACATACCGTGTTGTGTGTGTGGTGTTTTTTTCATGATAACTGTTAGTTTCTTTTGGGGCCAAATGGTTATTGCAACCAGGAAGACTGTATGAACGATATCCACTGCATGTTTATGATTTTCTGATTGTATAAGCCGAGTGTACACAACATAGTTGATTATAGTTTTACCAAATCAAATCAATACCGTATTAGATTGATGGCTCAACACGATGGGTTGAGTTATTGTCATGACTGTGTGTTTGGTTTTGTAAAATGGAAATGTTGCATCATGGTGTTTTGATGGTTGCACACTGTGTATAACATGGATAGCTTAGGTTTCATACTCAGGGATACCCACAGGGTTTTAAGCATGTTTTTTTAGTTGCAACCCAATTATTTGTTGAGACATGCATGTTGTTGATACCTCGTCATGCTGGATGGGTGGCCTAGCTTTTTAGAGTCACATTAAATTGGGCTTTCATAGTGATGGAGTTACACTTGCATGATTGAATCATTCGGCGCATATATTGTCTTGGAATGGTGATTGTTGTTTGTATGTTTAAATATCAATTTGGGTTTTGCAATTTGATCTTGATTATTCAGTTTACTGCCCCTATATATGTTTAACGAATATCATTGCATTTAAATGAAAATCTCGATTGCAGTGGTATTGTGACTTCATTGTTAATTTTGGAAACATGGCTTTGAGTATATTTGTTGATTGAAGTATTGTATGGGCAGTGGTTGTCTTTTATGGTTTACAGAGTTGGGAATGGTCATTGTTCGAAAATTGTTATAAGATGCAAAGTATATAAATGAAAGGAACAAAACCCCTTTACAGATTGTGTGGAATGGATGTTGTCTTGTGATGGCACTATGTTGGATATTTGATTATGAACAATGAACTAGTTAAATGCACAAAAAATGTTATTTGGTCACAATGATTGATGGTTGGTGCATCTCTTTTCGTAGAATGTTTTATGGATCACTTAATTAATTTCATGAAAAGTAATCATCTTTCTTCCCTTCCATTATTTCATTTTCCTCTAATTACAAATCCCATAACCTTCCCATATTCACTTTTTCACTCCTTTTTCGGAGATTGATTACAGTCAAGAAAATTTCAGTGTCAAGGTAGTTGAAAACGACAGTGTCTTGTGTGGATTACAATGATGTTTCATTGGTTTTCTTTACAGTTGATTGGTGTTGTCATTGAGTAGTAACCATGTTCTTTTCCCCCTCATTATATCATATTTTCTCTCAATACAAACCCCTCACATATCCCATAACCCTTTTTCACCCCTTGCTCATTGATTAACAGTAAAACAATTTGTATGGATTGGATTGCATGAGTCTGATGCATCGTTGAGACAAATATATTTCATATTTTTAAGAGTTGTCATGTATGGTTATTTAAAAGACTATTTGCTAATCAAGTATGCATGCAGGAATGAGTTTTTCATTCGAGGTAGCCATGGTCGAGGAAACATAGGTAGAGGTAATTGGAACCGACGCCCAAGAAGGCCCAGGTTCTCCATACATTTTGAAGTTGATTCCCAAGAGCTTGTCCAATTGTTTCAAGTCATATTTTTCAATTGGATTGGGCAATGAATAGTCCAACCTAGGCCCGAAAGGCCTCCTTTCCAAGCCCCGCAAGCCCTCAGTATCTTCATACCTTCTCATGTCTCATTACAACCCAAGGTTCCTGAAAATGATGGATGGTAGGAGATTGTCCACCTGACAGTATCCCAACATCGTGGCTGGACCAACTTGTCCTTGCCTACTCCTCCGCCTATTAACCCCATTGTCCAAGCTTCCCCTGACCACTCACCAGTGCAATCCTCCCATGCTAGCAAGAGATTGAAAATTGAAGCCCACCATGCCCTTGATAAAGGAAAATCCATTGTTGCCCCCTTCTCACCCTCTAATGGCTCTGACAAATCCATGTCTTCCCAGATGCATTTGAGGGATGATTGTTCCCACGTGATCAACAAGATTAGGCCTAAAGGCTCTGCACAGCCAAAGGAAAATTCAGGAAAATCAAGAGGTGACAACAACAATCAAGGAAGGGTTGCATCACAGACTGCAAAATATGGCTTTTGAGTTTTTATTTTTATCCATTGTTGATGATGGTTGACTTCAGGAAATTTTGGACAACATGTTTTATTTTGGATATATGAGTAATATGTTTGAAAATAATCTCAAATTTCATGAGATAAATTTGCCAAAAGTGAATATGTTGATGGGATACACAAGGAGGTGTGTTTTACTTAACTAATGGTTATTTTATGATTGTTATGATTGTTTTGAACAAAAGGGATTCACAAGGGGTCCCACCTACTAGTTATTATTTATTTCTAAACCTTATTATAATTATTACTCTTCCCCCTAACTAAAGTTAGTTGAGTCTTTTAATTAACTTAACTAATGAGTTGGTTCAACTACTTCAACCAATTCTAATTGTTTAAAATCAAAAGGAAAGGGAGGAACAAGAGGAGGATAGAAGCAGAAGCATACTAAGGTTTTCTCTTTGAGTTTATGTTGAGATAATTTACTTTTCATTCATTCATTATTCATCACAAGCCTAATTCTCTTTTATGATAGTAGGGTCTTATTGTAGATAGAAGTATTCAGGACTGAATCATATCATTCAGACACTTGTTTTTCAGAGGTGTTGATCTATCTTTGATAGTCTGTGTAGACTTGTCTGTTTATGAATTAATTACATAAAATTACATAAAAAGTAAATTTCCAACAATCTTTTTGTTGATAAAAGACTATCCTAAGCACTTTTAATTAATACTTGTGAGTTAGGATGTTATTTTTGTTGGCTATAAACATAGGGTGATATTCTCGTCTATTTTTCTTTAGCCAAGAAGAATCTGAAAATGCTTGAGTAAGATCATTTCATATATTTTCCTCAACAGAGTTGTTAGATAATGCAACAATAAAGTTGCAGGTTAAAGTAGTTACAAAATTATGAATTGCAGAAAAGCTATGTTGAGGGAACATAACAATAAAAAAAAAAATTGGGGTAGAAGAAAATATTGTTTGATAATGCATGTGTAGAGAATGATGGGTTCATTCCAACTAATAGTTGGATTAATGGAAGTGATTGAATTGTACTTGTAAATAATTATGATATCACTTTGTGAATTATTTTTAATTATTTTCATGAAAATATATATATTGTACATGAGATACTGACAGTTGTTTGGTTGAGTGAAGGTTGAGGAAAATTATACATGGAGTGATATTAGATATGGAAATAATGTAAGCCCATAAGGAAGGATGTTATCTACTATTTCAAGAGCTAAACATTATGGACATAAGATCGTGTTTGAAAATTTTATTTTTCTGTATAAAACAATTTTGGAAATTGGAATCTAAAAAAAATAAATTACTGACAATTTGTTTGGTTGCATGTGAATTGAGAAAATTGTAGGGAGAATGGTCTTGGTTATGGTAGGGATGTAAGCCCATAAATAAGACCAGTTTATACTATTGCAAGAGCCAAATAGTATGAGTAGAGACCTCACACCTGGGAATTTTATTTTCTTGTATAAAATTGATTTGGAAATTTATAATTAAAATTGTTATGATATGCTAACAATTTGTTTGGTTGTACGAAAATTGAGAAAAAAGAAAAATTGCAGGAAGGGTAGTATCAAGTATGGAATTGTTGTAATATGTAATAAAGACAAATGCCTTCTACTGCAAGAACCAAATGAATTATGACCAGGAAGTCCATGAGATTTTGGGAGGAAGTCCATGTGGTTCTATATTTAATGTAATTATATAAACATCCATTGTGGGTTGTTTTGGGGGTTCTCCATTTTACTCTTACAATATTTTCTTAGGATTCTTATTCATTTCCTCTTGCTAATTTGTATTCTCTTGGTCTGAGCATGGAAACAAATGACTAGAGGTATAGAGCCATTGCTAGATGTTTGTGAGTAATTATTAATCATTCCAGGAGAGAATAGATGTCGGTGTGCATGAGATTTATGGTAGTTCTCAAGAACTATAACATGTGAGAATCCTTAGAGTTTCCATCATGTATATTTCCTGACCAATAGCACCAAATCCATGGAGATAAATGGAATAGCTTGAGGTGCTACATGGATGAGAAAGGGGTTCATTTCTTTGAGTTGTGTAGGGTCAAGGGGAAAGGGAGATGGAAATTAAGATTATTGTGTGGTTGGGAAAACATGAGAGATATTTAGCTAATTGTTGTGTGTTTTAGATCTGGCCTAGGACTCATCCTTATGGATTCATAGCCCTAGAGGGAGGGTGACCTAGTGTTTAAAATCAAAACAACAATGTCTATGGTTGGGAGGAATGTCCTTGGTCTACAGCTAGTTGGTGATGGTTTAATTAAAAAATTTGTGTTTCATAAATTATATTTCGATGTATATATTTATCTTTGAGATGTATTTTTGTGTGCATGCTTGTTGGTTATTGTTGTGCATGGCCCGTTGTTCATTCCTTGGATGATTTATCATGATTCTTGATTATTGTTTGTGTGGTTATTGCATTCTTTCATTCTTAATTTCAAATTAATTATTTTCATATTTCAAAATTGATTCAAAAGGTGTGTTTTAATGTAGCTTGTCGAGCCTGCTGGTGGAAGGGTACATTACATTCCCTCTCCTTGATGTCGAAGATCTATGGTATATTTGATGCATACACCCCCCTTACCCCCCTAAGGGTTTTCGTGACCTCCCAATCAAGGATATTCAAATATTTGAGCCGAATCGACTCTTCGAGACCCTGTTGGCCCCACAACTCATTTTGCACATGCCCCTTTTTCTCCTAGGCACAGGTCCTATGAGACCCATGAGATCCTACTAATCCCTTGATCTTATTCGCATGGCCTTGAGTTATGACCTTGGGCTAGTCATCTTTGCAACTAAGCACTTCAGAGATTTTGCGAGTAGCTTGATCCTCTTTCTTCTGGGGTACCCTTCCTCTGAAATGCATGAATCTCTGCCACGTGTCCTTCTGGATCCAATGGTCTAGATATACTTCGCGACTTCGTGAACATTTCACTTTTCTCTACGCAAATTCTTCCGAAGTTCTTTCTGGCGAACTCTCGGATCTGCTACCACTTGTCTCCTAATAATCAACGTTCAAGATCTACTCCGACTTCGAAGCTTTGGTGACCTTTCACTCCGCTCAACTGAAAACTCCAAAAGAATGATTTCTCCAGACTTCCAGATCTCTAACCACCTGTCTCTCTGGACAATTGATGGTCCCACTTGGCTTCAAGACTTTGGTACTTCACTACCCCATTCTCCTATCGATGTCTAGAATCTGGTCTGACGGTCCATATCTCTCATTATGTAGTTGATCTGTTGGCTGCTACAACTCCTCCAATTAATCTCTGTCTTCCTCTCGAAATTGGGAAACATTTATAAGTATCAAGGTTGTGGCCTTCAATATTCCTCTCGTGAGCCCGACTACTGGGTCTCGATAATGATTTTCCTTTCGAGCCTTGGGACTTAGAATAAGTATGCTTCTATGCACCCCCTACACTTTTTGTGCATACTTGCACTCGACTATCCTCTAAGTCTTAACCTTGTCATGTGCCCTCTTGGCAATCTTTATCCCAGAACTTCGAATTAAAG
>ML776731.1:966517-986458 GCA_009831015.1 Picea engelmannii
TGGGAATGGTTACCATAAATAAATTTATGAATTAGTTTGGAGGAGGATACTATCCTACTAGACAAGGCCATGGAATATACCAAAACCCTAGATGGCCTACAGTCCCTCCATCCCAATCCTTCTCGGGAGCATGGGATCATATGCCACAACCCCAAATCCATTTTTTGTCCACGCTTAATCTGCCAGATTTGTCAAAATTAATGAATGACCATGTGCATCACGATCTATTATGGCCCTCCATCCCCACCAAGTTTCCTTTGCACATTCCAAAATTTGAAGGCAAGACTGGTGAGGATCTGGGTGATCTTGTCACTAATTTTCATCTTTGGTTCTCATCTAATTCCTTGAATGTCGATTCTATTCATTTGAGGCTATTTCAACTCACCCTCATGGGGATCGCCAAGAAATGGTACATTGAGATACTGGGGGGAACATACATAAACTTTAATCAGATGGTTTTGGTCTTTCTAAATCACTTCCAGTTGTCGGTTCATTACGATGCTGGCATAGAAGTTTTTTTGGCCCTCCCCCAAGATAAATCCATGCATACATCAGACCATATCCAAGAGTGGCATAGAAGGAAGAGGTTGATAAAAGCCTACATTCCTCTAGAGTTTCTGTTGGAGTGGTTCCTTAAGTCTGTATTGCCTTATATTTCGAAGGATGTCTCCACATTCGAAGTAATATCTGAGGAAGAAGTTATTTTCAAAGCCCAACAATTGGACCTCATATATGGTCAATCTGGGATGTTATATGAAATTATTCCTGACGCATTATGGTCGAACTATGATCCTAGAAAAAATCCTAGGGCTCATGTTGATGGCATAATAGGATCCATAAATGCTAAGCCTACAGATCTGGTGATGAACCAGTTGAAAGATCTGTCTCTAAGAAAGCATGTGGAAGAACAGGCTTCGACTTCATCCTCCACTCCCACTCAGTCGACAGATGTGAATTTTGTATAGTCATTGGCCAACCCAAATGGTAACGAACAAGCAGGAGGGAATAAAAGGAAAGGACAAGGTAATAATCGTAAGGGTGGAAAAAATAATAAAAAATCCAAGGACGACACTAAAAATGATAGATCGAATAATAATGTTGGTGAGGGAAAGAAAGAAAAATGGAAGGTGAATTTTCCTTGTAAACGTTTTAAAGATGATCACCTTACCCACCTATTCCCCAAAATTGAGGAAGCCTCGAGGCTTTTATCACAACTAACTATTGTGCTGACAAATCCATTTCCACATAATCAACACATGGCCTTGGGGGCTTCCAACACTGTAAATGCATTGAATGAGATTCAAAACTAATCGACACATGAAGGTGTCCATCTATGTCTCAATATGGTCAAGTATAAGATTGATGTAGCCACTCGATCTCGAGGTTACAGTTCCTCACAGACTGTTGTAGGTACAAAGTCTCCTCCTCCTCTGGAAACAACCTTGCAAATAAAAAAGTTGGAAGCTCCACCTCCTATTCCAAAAGGATTACTAAAATGATCTTCCCACAATCCTAATTCTAGATCTATCCAAAACTATTCGATTATCAAAGATCTAGGTCAAACCCCTTGTGCGATGTCTGCTTTGTAAGTGCTCCAAATGTTTCCTTCATAAAGAAACACCTTGTTATCTACTTTAGGATCTCTAGACCCATGTGGATCGAAGGTTATTAATTTTGAGGTCATGGATGTTAGGCCTCATTTACCTTACCACGTGGCCTTTCAAATCCATGTGGAGTACATGAAAATTGCCATCAAATGCACTGTAATTGATGAAGGTTCCGCGACATGGGTTCCGCGACATGTGTGATGTCCATATCCTATTGGAAATCCATTGGATCTTTGAATCTATCCCAATCTATGACTATGTTGACCACTTTTGATGGGAGTTCGTTCTTACCCCATAGAATTCTTCCCATTTTTCTAGTCCAGTTAGGTGGAAAGATAGTGGAGGTTGATGTCGAAGTGGTTGATTCGCCCCTCGACTATAATTTACTACTAGGGTGTAATTGGACTTATGCCATGACAACAGTTTTGTATTCCATTTTATGCACTTTATGTTCTCCTCATGAAGGGAAAATAGTGATGATTGATCAATTGTCCTTTCAGAACACTAGTCCTAATTCATTAGTTGGACCTTCGATCCCTATGATTAAAAATTCTCAACATGCAATTGAGGATGTTGGTGTCAGAATGTATTCCTCTCTCACAAGTAGATTTGATTTTGTGGCACCAATTCAACACATTTATGCCATTTTCAATCAGTCTTCATCATCAATGAGGTTTGTTCCTTTCCATACTTCGTATTTCAATGACCCTTGGACCCTATGTTCCCTGACTACTCTGTACGAAGGTCAGTCACACATTGGGATGGAAATTCCACTATCAACGACATAAATTGTGCATCGGTCTACTCTGGATGCTATTGCTGACCCAGATCCTTTCTCCTTGTAGGAGGACGAGGAGGATCCTGTTCTAAATCCCGTATGGGCTGTCCAATATTCTTGTTCGCATGATTTCCTCAAATATACTTTACCCTCATATGAATCCATATTAGAGACCATGTATGGTCCTGATA
Source organism: Picea engelmannii (assembly GCA_009831015.1). Taxonomy (NCBI): domain Eukaryota; kingdom Viridiplantae; phylum Streptophyta; class Pinopsida; order Pinales; family Pinaceae; genus Picea; species Picea engelmannii. The sequence continues at coordinate 969,094 of ML776731.1, forward strand.
GGCTTTGGGATGATATGCATCATCGCTCCTATTTTATCCTAGATATCGTTAAGATTGAATAGGATGAATTTAAATATACCTTGAGTGAGATGGTCGGTCATGTTGTGGTTATGTTATGTTCTTTATTCCGAAGGAAACATGGCGAATATTTCTCCTACCGTCACAATCTAAATCTCTCGAATTCCTAGAAAAATTGAGACCGTATATATCGGTGCAGATTGTTCACCTGAAGAAATTCAGATCTACATTGATCTCTTCAAATAATTTCATGATCTAATCACTTGTTCATATGAAGAGATTCCATGGATCGACCCCAACATTTTTGAACATGAGATTAAGATCTATCTGGATGCTAGATCTATTTGACAATGTCTTAGAGCTATTAATCCTAGGAAGGCCCCTACTATTAAGGTAGAGGTAGATAAGATACTTAATGTTGGATTCATTTACCCGATTCCCTTGACTGAATGGGTGTCCAACCCCATTCCCGTGAATAAAAAACAAGGAACCATCTGCGTATATATGGATTTTAAATACCTGAACAAGGCTTGTCCTAAAGATAAATTCCTGACTCCTTTCATTGACCAGATTCTTGATGAGTTCATGAGAAGCGAAATATTTTCTTTTATGGACAGATTTTTAGGGTATAATCAAATTCAAATCAAACCTGAGGATCAACATAAGACAATTTTTATTTGTCCATGGGGTACTTTTGCATATTAGAAAATTCCTTTTGGCCTTAAAAAAACTGGAGAAACCTTCCAACTTGCCATGACCTTTTCGTTTCATGATCTCAAGCATATTATCGAAGCTCACCTAGATGATCTTGTTGCTCACTCTCGCAAGAGAGTAGATCACTCCACTCACCTTTGATTAGTATTTGAGAGATGTCGTTACTACCACATTTAGTTGAACCCTCACAAGTGTATATTCTATGTTAGGTCTAGATGTCTTTTAGGATTCTTAGTATCTGAGCATGGGATCATGGTAGATCATATGACGGTTGAGGAAATACTTCGATTTCTTCCCCCATAGAACATTCGAAAACTTCAAGGTTTACAAGGGAAGGATAATTTCTTGCATTAGTTCATAGTGAAATATTACAATTTAACTAAGGGTTTCATACGTCTTTTGAAGAAGGATACTTTTTTTATATGGGATGAGAAAGCCTAGGAATCCATTGATGCTCTTAAGAAATTTTTGGTATCGACACCTTTGTTGAAGCCTTCAGACTACAGTAGAGACTATTTTCTTTATATCGTCACGTTTGAAGGGACGGTTGGTATGGTTCTTGTTGTGGAGGAAGATGAGATCTATGAGTACATTCTCTACTATCTCAATCGAAACCTAGTCAGTCATGAACTTAAATACTCTCACGTAGAGAAACTAGCATTGGCCTCCATACATTCAGTTCAAAGATTACAACATTATATATTACTTTTCAAAACTACCGTAGTTGCATATATCAATCCATTTCAATACATCCTCACTAGGTGTACCATAGGGTGGAAATACAATAAGTGGATTGTTATTTTGCAATAACTTGATCTCGATTTTTCTTTGGCGAAGTCTAAGAAATCACTAGTTTTTGTCAAGTTGATATCGAACTTCCCTCGACTAGATGAGGAAATTTTTCATGATGATTCATTCGCAGATGAACATATATTATTTATCTCATCTTTAGACCCCTAGTATGGAGACATTCTAATTTATCTTACAACCTTGAATCTATCCCAACATCCGTTGATAGACGATCGACGACGTATATTCCATCAGGATAAAAACTACCTTATCATCGGCGACACTTTGTATCGTCAATGAGTAGATAATATTTTACACCGTTGCTTGACTCACAATTAGGATGAGTCTATTTTCAATGAATGTCATAGTGGGGCTTGTGGTGGTCATTTATTCAGGCTTGCGAGAACCCAAAAAATATTGCATGCCGGTTATTTTTGGTCGTAAATATTTAAAGATTGTGTTCAATCGGTCAAGAAGTGTCACTCTTGCCAGGTGTTCTCTCGGAAAATGTGCTCACACCGAGCCCTTCTTCACCCGATGTTCACCATCGGTCCCTTCACCAAGTGGGTGTTATATTTTATGGATTGTAATCTAGCCTCATCTTGGGGGAAACAACATATCATTGTGGTCGTGTATTACTTCAATAAATGGGTAGAAGCCATGCCTATCATTAAATATGATTGTAAGATTGCAACATTCTTCGTATTCAACCAAATTATAGCCGGGTTCAAAATCCCCAAAGACATTATCAAATGATCATGGAAGTCACTTTCAAAATGAAATGATGAAAGAGTTAGCATAAAAACTGGGGTTTAAGTATGGCCATTCCTCCCCTTACTATCCCCAGGAAAATGGATAATTAGAGGCAATGAATAAATCTCTCAAGACCATCTTGCAAAAAACTGCCAGCCAGAGTAAATCTGACCGACATATGATGCTTTACCCTGTACTTTGGGAATATCGAACCTCGATAAAGTGTTCCATCGGTTTCTCTCCTTTTCAGTTAGTACATGGTGTAGAGTCGATTCTTCTGATTTTATGTGAAATCCCTTCCCTCAAGCTAGCAATTGAGCTCCTACCTGACATAGTTGATTTTGAAAAATTACTTGTACACCTAGAGCGTCTCGATGAGAAACATCAATATACCTCTATGGCTATCAAAGTGAATAAATGGTGTGTTAAGGTTCAGTATGATAGGTTTGTCTTTCCTCATAAATAAACTGAGGGTGACTTGGTTCTCTTATATTATCAAGCCAAATAATCGTTGGGGGAAATCAAGTTCAACCCCATGTGGCATGGTCCTTATATTACGTGACATGTCTTAGAGAAAGGAGCCTATGAATTAGAATATTATGAAGCGACTAGATGAGCCCATAAATGGGCTCTACCTTAATAGGTATTATGATTAAGCCCTCAAATCTTGGGCATGACCTTTTGTATACTAGTGTATTTTACTGTATATATATATATATATTCATTTTTGTCATCAGCTTTCTTATCAAGTTTTCCCTTCGTTGGAACATGTTAATGGAGTCTTCACTTTACTTAGGATTTGCAGATGGTGCCAGTCATCATGCATGGAACATGGCTTCTGTTTCTTGGGTCATTTATTCACCTAAAGGCCAACTGGTGTCTTCAGGTGGAGTTTGTTTGGAGCCATCAACGAATTATGTGGCTGAATATAGCGTTGTTATAGAACTATTACGCGAAACCATTTCACATTGTTTTCAATATTTAGAGGTTCACTTGGAATCCCAATTAGTGGTATGTCAATTAAACAAAAATTATCGTGTGTGAGACCCCACTCTACTCTTAAGATTCCTACGAGTACGAATTTTGGAATGGTACTTTGATTTTCTTACTTATAATCACATAGCTAGGAGTTCTAATGGTGTATTTGATGTATATTATAATTATATTTTAGATTGTTATTTGTCACATAACTAAGAAAATAAAAAACATTCATTCATGCACACATTGTAACATATATAAGTAAAGCCAAAGACCAATTCGTTTTTATATTTCATCCTTTCGAGTTCAAAAAATATGGTGTCATAGTAAAAAATGGGGCTCACACCCTCAAAATACATATGTGGTCGGTATATAATATGACCATGGCCTCTATGCATGTGGAACCAGATGTGTATTATGAGAGCACACTACAGCGTTTGCAAGACATCGAAAGAGTCACACCCATGCATGGGGTACACCCACCACTTGTCGATGCATAGCCTCTGGAAGATCCTCCACATCAACCATAGGAATCATGTGTGTCAAGCAAGACATTTTCCCCTGTACATTCTGCAACACTCTCTCTGCATATCCTCCTGCATTCTCATCTCCTTGAATCCTCCACTGGTGTCATGGGAATCCCTCTATCCATCACATACCTAGATCTACGTAACAAAGAAATTGTTATTACTTGATACCATACAAAAAAATTTGCACTTTTTATCCTTATTGAAAAACAAAAAAAAAATGAAATATATAAAAACATTTCTTACCAATATCACCATAGGTGGAACTTGGTGAAAAATTCATGTTTGGATCTTGTTTGTAGTCAATGTTAGCATAAGAGTATTCGTCAATGGCTATGACCTGTTGGTTCCACTAGAAAAAAAATTCATCATTGTAGGGGGTTGGCACCCTACCACCTCCTAGTCGCCTCATCATGTCAGTCCACTGTGACATGGCTGGATCACATGGTCCATGTGGAGTAATATATACTCTAGGGCTCAAGCATAGAACTCACTCAAATAAAAATATACAAAGAATGGATGAAAATATAAAATTCTCTTTCTCTCTTGTTTGCAATCTCCCAGCTAGCTCTTCATGTTAGCCAATAGTGAGGTACACCAGTCATAAACAGTGGGTCATAAACACTGCATCGCATTGAACATGAGTGGTCTTGATTCCTGGTGCAATGAGGTTGACCCCAAAATCTTTGTAAGAACAAGATCGACGATCTTTAATCTCAGGTTCTCGATCACCCTAATTGGGAGTTGGATCCCTACTTTATTTATGCCTACAACACAGTCAGTAGAAATGTACTCCTCCATAGTCATACCACCCCTAGACCCTCAGGCCTTGAGATTCACTACCTTTCCCCGACAAGACAATCCCATGATAAAATATATTTCATCCACTTCAATCATCAATGGTTTCCCATCAAGGTTGAAGACATTTTAATTGTGTAATTCAGACATATTATGCAAACTTGTGTTCAGACTGTGTTTTTTTAATTAATGACAGAATCGTGTTGATTTGAGCCTGTGTTTCATTGTTGAAGAGTAGCCACGACCTGCTGAGGGGACCACCAATGGTCTGGGTGAATGTATAGATATATATATCGTGTGTTTCATTTTCTTATTTATAATTTACATCGTTTTATTTCTTGTATGCATTTTGTAGTTTTAAAAATTGTGCATGTTGTTTGTAATTTAATTGTCTAATTCATCTTTTGCAGATTGCTTATAGGAGATGGATATTTGTCATGATGTTTCTCTTATTTATTAACAATTGGCTTGCAAGCTACTAAATTAGATGATGTACTAAAGTTTTAAATTGGTTTTTTCAAATTAAAACATAGTAGTATTTAAAACAAAGGATTAGTGTAGACATAGTTTATTTTGCAAGCTTCGATGGATAAATAATTGCAAGTTTTATTAGTCGTAATTAAGCTAGATTTTATTCTCAGTTCAGTTATGTTTTCATGGATCTACTTGGTTTATTAATCTTGTTTTAGTATGCTACGATAGAAATAGGTTTTGGTATTATGTTTGTAAAAGAATTCTAGTTTGAAATCTGGGTTTTAATGATAGGATTAGCCCAWTTTAATTTATAAATATTAGTTCTAGATTTGAATTGCAATTTTAATTAGAAGATTGGATTAGAATTAAGATTTTTAGTCATAAGTTTATAATTTTGTAAATTTTCTTGAGTTAGCATAACAGTGTGTTCTTAATCATTGATGATYGATGCGTGAAATTTAGAGATCACATGGATTTTCAAGATACTTAGTGTTGTTTCTATGATGGCAAAGCTTTCGTTAGATTGCGTGATTCACACTTTCCATTTCTYTGTAGAAGTCAACATYTAATTAATCCCTCTTGAGATATCATTAATAGTCAGATGCCATCGTGATGTTATTAGGCACCGAAGACATAATCATCATCTTTGAATTATCTTTTCATGTTATTGCAAATTAAGAATAGTTTTGATTAATTAGAATTTGAATACAGCATGATTCGTGTTTTTTAAATAGGTTAAGATTTCTCCTTTGCAAAATAGAAATGATTAGGAGTTTTGTTTTAAGAATAGAGTTTACTTGCTGAAATAGTTTTGGTAGGTTAGTTGTTTGTTTTCTTATTTTCTTAAAGATAAAATATCAAAAGTAATTTACTTATTGTTTCTCATTAGGTTGGATATATTAACTTGTTCAAAGTAGGTTATGATTTGCTTCTTTAGGAATAATACATCGATCCATTGTTTGAAGCTGCTTAGGGTAAATAGTTCAAGTTCATTAATAGGATTTGCTAGTTTATAAAAATCAAAGAGTCATTTGTTAAGTAGATTGATCCTTAGGTGGACCATCCCCTTAGTTAGACAATATTTCCATTATATTTTATTCCTTGTCTCATACAGTGCCACAACTCTAAGTTTACTTACCCCAGGTTGACAATTTAATTGAGGGATTTAGTGCATATATAATACAAATCGTTTTTGGCGTCGTTGCGGGTGAGTTGTCTTAAGGTAGGAAATAGTTAGGGAGTAGATCATTTATGAACCTTAGCATTATTTTGGTGGCAGGAGAACTTTAATATGAGAGGTAAGAACCTACGCATATGTTATAGCAGGTTCCTCCAAACCCAATGGTAGTTTTTCTTTTCTATTTTCTTTCATGAACAAACCTAGGGACCCAAAGGGCAGATACATTAAAACTAAACCAAACCTTTCGGCCAAGGTTCCTTCTAACCTTTTTTGGGGAAGGAACACTCCACCCATAAACTTCGGGGATCGATACCGGAAATTACGGGTTATCTCAACCCAAAGAGATAAAGTAGTCATTGAAGAGACCAAAACAAGGAGCACTATAGAGAATAAAATTGAAGCATCAATAATAGTGGGACAGGAGGCAAGACCACTCAAGCCTTCCATAGAACCAACCAACACAACCTTTGTTTTTTCACCACCATCAGGAGACCCTAGATTTTTAGACATCATTGACCTTGAACAGGTGAATACTTTGTTTAGTATTTCAACCAATATAATTTTTTCCCAAGTCGAAACAGAAACTTTGGCACCAATATTTTCAACCGGCTCGAGTAAAGTCTCGAACATCCAAGTAGTAGGAAGAACTTCCCATCAAAGGGATACCTCTCCTAGAAAAGAACCTTGGGATACCTTGTTATCTTCAAGGATAAAACCGTTTAGGTACTCTCTTTTTGGAAACCAAACCAGTATGGATGATCAGAAGGATCACAACCATGTAAGACACGAGGAGGGACAAGAAGTTGGAAACCAAACCGAAACCACCTTCGGGTTTCCAATTTTGGACACCATACAAAATTCCAATATGAATTACATTCCACTTTTGGAACTACCCACCTTTTATGGTAAAAGTAGTGAAGACCCAGATACCTTCCTATTTGATTTCGACATCTCATGTAGGAGCTACAATTACTTACAAGATGCTGAGAAACTAAAACTTTTTCACGCCACCCTTAAGGATTTTGCACTAATATGGTTCATGGGGTTGGGAGATTCTAGTATTAGGTCTTGGGAAGGCATGAAAGATATATTTCTTAATAAATACCAAGACTACTACAATTCCAAGTATTCTCATAATGATATTTTCAAAATCCAACAGTTAGAGGACGAGACTCTCGAGGATTATATGGAACAATTTGCTTATATCTCACAGAAATCAAAATACCATGACCTTATAGATGATGCAGTCGAGGATATTTTCCTTAAAGTAATTTCGGAGGAATACTTAGAGATACTCAACCTGATGGCATCATGTTACATCTCCCATAAACCATTTACCGAAATCTGTGAAATGTGTAGGAATTACTCGAGGAGTGGAGCTAAAACAGGGAAGAGTGTTCGGGATCCTTATAGTAGAAACCTAAAAGTAGTTAGTTCAGGTGGTATCACAAGGGTATAGATAGGTAACCTCTTAGAGAAATTCAAAAAACATATCTTAAGCACAATAGGTTCCCAGTTGGACACCCTAAGTAATAAAAAAAAACAGGAGGAGGAAAATGCAAAAATGAGCATATTTTGCCCAAGATGTAGGAGGAAGAATTCCTCAAGGGAATTCCCATTAGATAATATTTCAGTTTGTGGCTTCTGGACCGAAGACCACTCAACTGAAAATTTCCCATAATTGCCTGGTTTTTTATCCATCTACAGAAGTGGGGATCCTGGGGAGTCATATTATGCACCTAGGAGGCCACAGAATCCTAGGAGTCAGCCTACATACCCGGATCTACAGTCTCAAGTTCCACCCTATTATTAGCAACCACAACATTGGAACTCATCGAGTTGGAAAAACCGGTCTACATAGTATCACCATCGTTGGCTTCAACTATAGAGAGGAGGGCTTAACCAAGGAAAACCTCAAGCTCCACGTATCCCTATGCCCAATCATCCTTACCCCCAGCTTCCATCGAACATCCTGCAACTTCTGCCAGGTTGTGTTCCCGCACCTTTACCTTCTATTCCAAAACAACCGCAACAATACTAGAATTCAAGCTCCCCAAGACCGATATTACTACCGGCACAACCAATGCCCATTCCCAATAACAAACCCACTCAACCTCTTCACAATGTTGAGATGAAATCGTTTTCGACGTATTTTATTTCTCTTGTTCCATTGTAGGAGATTCAACTAAGGTCGGGAAAAGTTATGGACATGCATAGGCCTTTAGTAGTCATCCGAGAAGAAGAAAAAGAGGAAACCCTCAAACAACCCGCGTATGACACTAGGTGGGAATATGTTTTCATTCCTAAGGACAAGGAACCCAAGCTTCCCCAAAATGAAACTTCACAAATTACGAAGGCCCCTCCTTATCCAGAAAGATTAGTGATTGAGAACCTACCACTCGACCAGAATTTGACATATTGAATGAATTGAAGAATATCTGTGTCAAAATTCCCTTGCTACAATCCATAAAGGAGATTCTAATTTATAGTAAGGTGGTCAAAGAATTGTGTATTAAGAAGCCAGGAAGGAAGCAGAAGGATCTTCCAATAGTACATTTGATATGAGAACTCTCTAAGTACATATCAGAGCATTCTAAGGTAACAAAATATGGGAACCCAGGGAACCTCGTAGTGACCATAACCATTAATGAGTTTCCCATCAGAAACACTCTCATAGACCTAGGGGCATCCATCAATGTTATGATGGTTACTACCTTGGAAGAATTACACTTAAAACCTCTTCTTAGACCTACCCCGTATATTTTGGAATTAGCAGATAAGACAAAGGTTATACCTAAAGGAATCCTAGATGATATCATAGTTACATTATCCTCATGGGAGTACCCAGTAGACTTTCTTATCATTTATTCAAAAGATCCTACCAAAGGACATCCTGTTATTTTGGGGAGACCTTGGTTGGCCACGACCAATGCATTGATTGGTTGTAGAGAAGGAAAAGTGACCATCTCAAATGGACTCTCTATACAGAAGCTCACCATATATCCACCAGCTCAACCTATCATGGAAAATATATGGTGGATTGAATGTCCATATGAGAATGGGGACTAGGAAGAACCTGTGTTTCCAAGTGATCATTCCTAGGAACTACAGGAGAAAACAATGGAAAATGTGCTAAACCAGTTTATTTATGCTATCACGTGTGTTGATTTTCCACAATCTTTTCCCCAATTTGAGTACATGTTTGGGAAATAATATTAGGAAAAATTGGACCAATCGATTTTGTCTTCGACATATTTTATCTTTGAGATAGATGAGTCTGCCACACATTATACCATTCCCTACGAGATTAGTCTAGAGAAATTTCTACATATAAATTATGGACTAGATGCAGACCAACAAAAATAGTTAGTAAATGTCCTTTAAAAACAACCAGGGGAATTCACATGGGAATACACTGACATGAAGGGTATACAACCTGACACATGCATTCATCACATATATACCTAGGGGGAAGTAACACATGTTATGAAACCCCAGATAAGGATGAATCCAACACTCAAGGATATAGTAAAAGAGGATATACAAAAGTTATTGAATGTGATATTTATTTATCCCATCTCCAAAAGTAAATGGGTATCCCCACTTGTAGTGGTTCCAAGGAAAGTAACTGGGAAATGGAGAATTTGTGTCGATTTTCGGGAGCTTAACAAGGCCACTTTGAAGGATTATTTTCCTCTTCCTTTCATTGGCCAAGTCTTGGATACCCTGTCAGGAAAGAAATACTTCTCCTTTTTAGATGGATATAGTGGGTACAATCAAATTCTCATAGCACCCAAGGATCAGGACAAGACTACCTTCACTTTTCCTTGGGGAACCTATTCCTATAGGGACTTACCATTTGGGTTATGTAATTCTCTTGCCACATTTCAACGAGAAGTACTAAGGATATTTTTTTATCCTATTCATGATTGTGTGGAAGTATAGATGGATGAATTTACAGTATATGGAAATACTTACCAGGAAGCCCTAGATAATTTATAAAAATTCCTTATCATATGCCAATAAATGAACCTATCCTTAAGTCATGAAAAATGTAAAATGTCGTTGACTGAAGGAGTGGTCTTAGGACATCACGTTTCATCTGAAGGGATTAAGGTCGATCCTTCTAAGATTGAGTTCATAGTCAGACTTCCACCCCCTAGGACTCAAAAAGAGGTGAGAATATTTCTTGGACATGTCGAATACTACCAGCGATTTATTGAAATTTTCACAAATATTGTTTCACCCATGTTTGGATTGTTAATAAAAGATGGTTATTTTCTTTGGACTGAGTAGTGTCAAATGCCTTTGAAAATCTAAAAGCTAAGTTATCTGTGGCACCAGTTCTTAGGGGGGGCAAATTGGCTCTTCCATTTCACATATACACTGATGCCTCTAATACTGCAATAGGAGGAGTATTAGGGTAGAAATAAAACCATCAGTCCTATGCCATTTATTTTGTGAGAAATAGCATGTCCCCTGCCGAGTTAAACTATACAGTTATCGAAAAGGAATTCTTGGAAGTGGTCCATGCTATCAATAAGTTTCGCCACTACATCACAAGTTACAAAGTATTTGTACATGCATATCACTCTACCATTAGATTTCTTATGAATAAACCCATTACCAATGGTTGAGTGACTAGGTGGCTCCTGTTATTTTAAGAGTTCAATATCATCGTCCTTGACCAACCTGAAAAGGAGAATTTGGTAGCCAATTTTATTTCACGCATACAACATGAGGATGATGATAGTCCCGTTGATGATAGTTTCCCAGATGAGCACCCTTTTTCCCTCTCTGTAAATACCACATGGTTTGTAGATATGAAAAATTATTTGGCTACTAGGAAGTTACCATCTCATTTTTCACCTCATGAAAAGCGTAGAATTATCAAGCAAAGCACCAACTACTCTTGGGTTGGCCATGACCTTTTTTCGTATTGGTCCAAACTTGATTATTCGTAGATGTGTCTAAGAAGATGAGATACCATAAATCCTACGAAGTTGCCATGATGGACCATGCGGTGGCCATTTTTCTGACAAACGTACAACATATAAGGTGTTACATTCAGGTTACTATTGGCCTAGCATTTTTAAGGATGCTACCAAGTATGTGAGGAGTTGTGATCACTGTCAAAGGATACGACGACCCACGTCAGCTGAAAAAATTCCCTTGTGTTCCCAAGTTATGATAGAACCTTTCAAGAAATGGGCCCTTGACTTTGTAGAACCAATTTCACCCATGTCTCATAAGAAAAATTATATTTTGGTTTGTACAGATTATGTCACCAAATGGGTAGAAGAAAAAGCCCTATTTAGGGCTACTGAAAAATATGTTGTTGAATTCATTTATGAAGACACCTTTACCTGATTTGGTGTTCCTCTTGAAGTTGTTATAGACCAAGGCACTCAATTCAATTCGAAGCTGATGAGAGAATTAACAAAGAAATATGGGATCAAGAACTACAAGTGTTCTCCATATCACTCGCAAGCTAATGGTCAGGTAGAGTCCAAAAACAAATTTATGGAAGCTATATTGACCAAGAATGTTCAATTGCACCATCGAGATTGGGCTGATAGGCTTCCAGAATCTTTGTGGGCATATCATACCACCTGAAGGAACACCACTGGGCATAGCCCTTATGAGCTAGTGTATGGGAAACAAGTACTTCTACCAATAGAATTCCAAGTAAGGACTTTCCGTATTGCTGCAGAATTGGGATTAAACTTAGATGAGGCTCAGAAAAAATGAGCCCTACAATTAAATGAGTTGGATGAGATTAGGAAAGATGATATCCAACGGATAATATTAGTTCAAAACCATAGGATCAAGTGGAATGACAAGTTTATTAAGAAGAAACACTTCCAACCTCGTGATTGGGATTTATTTTTCAACTCCGGATTTAAAACTTTCAAGGGAAAACTTACCGCTCGGTGGTTGGGTCCTTATGAGGTAGTCATCATGTATGATAATGGGGCTATTAATATCAAAACAATTGACGATGGACAAGTCTCCTTTGTATTAAATGGACACCAACTCAAACTTTATCACATACCCATTTCCAAAGAATATTTTCTATAGGTCATGTCAACTGACAAGGCATTGGCCTTAGTAGATGGAGAAGTTTCTCCTTTTTCTTGAAAAGAAAATTATGAAATTTCTACTGTACATATGTAAATAATTTGAAGTACGTTGATAGACAATTCTAGATATTTTTGTAGGTATTTATTTCACCAAGAGTAGACAATTTCAAGGGGACATAAAGGGAAGTATTTTCCTTCAAAAATATTGCTATATTTAAGCCTTGTTGTCTGCTAAGCATCAATTGAATAATGACTTGCGGTAATTAGCCACATTTTTGCAAAGATTTCCATCTTATTTTTCTCAAGGCATCTTTAATTGCAGTTTCTCTTAAATCTCAACCACTAGAGGATATAAGGAAGTGATACCTTGACTATCAAACTTAGAGGTTACTCATACAGTTTCCCCAAGAACCTTGAGTAAGTGAGTAAAGTATATTTATTAAAGAGTAACAAGGAGTTCTAATTAGCGGTTAGCCATGGAAAAATCATGATAACTTAAAAAGGAAGAAAGTGAGTTGATCCTAAAGATACCTTTATGTTCTTTCCCAATGGTACCATCCACTACACACTAAAAATGATTGATTATACCATATATTTATATAGGATACGTCCGCTTAAGTACCCATTACATCAGCACAATCTCTAAGGAATACATAAAGGCGAGTCATCCTCTAACCTAAATACCATCCCAATCTAAAAAGAAGAAGAAAAAAAGAGAATTTTTTTTAGAGTTGTCTCCCCATCTTCTCGTAGAAAGTAATCTTTGTATTAAAATCTTAAAATATGGTGGTCCAGCCTTTGAGGGTGTAAGAGGCTAACCCGTCGGGATACTGAAGAGGTCTGCTGGCAGAAGGTATTGGCTTGTGGTATGACTAGGTAAACCTGTTGGAGTACTGAATAGGATTGTTGGTAGTGGGGCATTCTACCTAGTGAGGATGATAATCTAACAAAAAATAAGAAATTCCTAAATCTTAAACTTGTCTTGATGTACAACATTAATTGTAGACAAAGTTGAAAAGAAGTATGTATGGTTAAGCTAAGGTTGATGAAATCCATAAATCTTCCATTGAGAACTAACTTAAAGACTATCTTAAGACTCTCTTGCCTACCTCTTCTTAACTATATGTAGGATCTTATATCCTATAGGTGGGGCCATATTCTAACTGTATCGTCAGACCAATATGTGAAATTTATCTCTACACTTAACAAGTTGTAAATCTTAGGCTATTGGGAGAATTGACTGGTTCCCTATATTTTTTATTCTAGGTTGTCACAATACTTAGGAGTGGGGGAGGGGTTTCATGAGCTAACCAATGACAAAACTACCTATCTATAATCCATAAGAAGAAGAAGTAGAATCTTTGTAAAAATTATGTATAATGTTTTCATAATATGGGCTATTATATCAGCAGTTAATTTTTTTTATTGAAATTCTAAATTCACTGTGTGCTGTAATCTTGTTGTACATTTCTTCGACAGACCGCTTAAATAGTGTTTTTATAGACTGTTAAAAAATTCACTACAAATTTGTGTTACATTCCTTGAGACAGAGGAACAGATTGTTTATAATATGCAAGCACGATGACAAGGAAAGTAACAGTGGAACACTCTTACACTGTCTATGCTCCTATTCACCATGACTATCAGAAGTGCCCAAGATAAGTGTTATGGGTAAACATCCATTACAATACGAACAAATTCTATTTTGCACATGAGTACCATATGGAGTGCCATTTGTAAGACCATATGGGTGCCATGTGGACAATTGTATGAAGCGCCATATGAAGGATCAGATGAGGTGCACACACACTGTAAATGACCACGATTGCAGGTAAACACATATTGTTTGAATTGATCTACCTGTTCATTAGTAATATGACATGGATTAAATGGCATTTGACAATTAAACTATACAAATTATAATGCATTTTTATGATCAAATGTCCAAGTCAAAGACTTGGACATTGATCTAATTCTCTCATGATTACGATTTCCCCCAAAGGACACCCTTTGAAATTAAAAATTGGGGTAGTCATAGTCACACATGGAAATAGTGTGTGATGAATTTTCTCATGAATTCAACTGTTTCCACCTTGAGCGCATTAAAAATAAAAGGGTTAGCCCTAATTTCCATTTCACTCATGCATGCTCATTGTGTCGCACTCATCCTCTTCCCAATTCCGCTCCTCTACCCAATTACACTCCTCTGCTCATCCTCTGCATTGTAACCATGATCAAATAATACAAGCCTTCCTCCTATGCCAAGCTCCTGGCCATTCCAAAATTCACAGAGTGTAGGGAGATCTTCCTTCACGCAAGATGGGGACCGTTATTGGCATGTCTGTAGGGCCACGATGATGGTGTTTCACTGCAATTCACCCTCGGGTTCGATGGGAGGATGGCACACATAGGGTCTTTGGCCTTCTTGGTCTCTGAGGAGTCAATTTCCTCAGCCACGAAACTGCCATGGGTTGGAGATCGTTGGTTCAAGAACCACCAATTTCCATGACCAAGCTACAACAGAGTTTTTAAGCCTGAGTTTCAAATTTTTTTTGGAGCTAAGGGGTACTCCAAAGAATGGATTAAATATGAGTTGATTAATACTCTGATCGTCATTCCTAGAATTATCACTTGTGAAGGTAGATACTATTTTTTCAAAGCTTGCCATTTTCTTCTATGATCTCATTTACAATTTAATAAGCCTCTGAATGTTCCTTTCTACTTCTGGAAAAGTCTTGAGAAAATTTCTTCCCAAGTATGAAAGAATGTGGCCAATCCTCATAACAGTATATTCCACCATGGCCTCATCAAATTTCTTATCATAACCGATTTGAAAAAACAGGGGAAGACATGGGATGAATTCCTCTATCAATTTTCAAACCCCCATCTCACAGTCAAGACCAACGAGAAATCACTTGATTTAGGGTTTGTTACTCCATCCAAGCCTCATTTTCCAAAGACTCCAAACCTTCCCACTCAAACTATCTCTCTGTCTAAACAAAATACCAAGAAACTCGTTGATTCCCCTGCAGCCTCATCAGGAAAGAAAACTAAAAATCCTATTGATAATTCTCCAATTCCCTCAACACGTATTGATCCTCAACCTAAGAAGTTACAAGAGGCAATTCAACAAGATTTACCTTTAGTCCCTACGAATAGATGAGGAGACAATCGGTTCAAAGGGGGATCTTTTCGAAAAAGTACGTGAAGTCAGAGTGGAAAGCCTAATGTAAAAAGCCCCAAGCACTTCATATCCTATCCAACTGTCTTTTAATCATGAAAGCCCCCATAGAAGACTTAGGGAAGTTTTTGTAGAAGAGTTGGAGCCTAGTAGAGAAGTAAAATATGAACCTATTCCCTCTCACAAGCACTCTGTTACTCCTACCTCATAGATGCCTACATCAACTTCCAAAGCTGATAGACCCTCTAAATCCATCAAGGGATCCAAGCCCTCCTCTAAAAGATCTGATCATACTCCAGTTATTGAGAAATTACAACAAGAAAATGTTTAGTTGTTGCAATAGTTGGAAGAATGAAAGACTATGGATAGTCATCTTCACCACGACAATGCAGTATTACAAGAAAAAGTGAACTCCCTCCAAAGATTGGTTGATCAAATGACCAATGACAATCGTATCCTCCGGGAACAATTAAAACATCATAAGAAGGCCAAGACAAAGTCTTCAGGACAATAAGCTTCTAAAGCTAATCCACACCCTCCTTAGCAAGTCTAGTTATGTTGGCTGATTCATTTTTGTTTCCAGTGGGACCTACAAATCCTTAGGCGTGGGGGAAATGTTGGGCTCGTATTTTGGTCTTTTTGTTGTGATGGTTGAATCCTTTTTCAATCGATATTATATAAGATATTGACCATTTTGAAGGAGTTTTCAAAGGATTTTATATCAATTCACCATGGATTTATACCAGGTATGTGTAATCAATGATTTATGGTGATTTTGAGATAAATTCAGTGTGGTTTGATGTTTTTAAGGATATAATGCATGATCTGTGTGTAACAGGGTGAATTTGTAGTCTGATCCTCCATTTGGTACCTCACTCGACACTTCATCCAGCACCCCATCTGGTACGCGATCTGACACTCCATCTGGCACATGATCCAACACTCAGAGCATAGGTGAGTTGGAAGTTGGTACATTGGTGGCCTATGATGGGCGAATCAACGAACTTGGTTTTTTTCCCCCTTGTGGTGTCCATATACTGAGCTCATGACATCTCATATTAGGCAGTTATTCTAATCGTTCCAAAGTTGTTAGAGTGCATTTAATGGAATTGTCATTTTTAGAGGAGGTCGACCCTTCCAGTGGTCGACCTCTCAAATTGTAATTCATCTATAAATACCACTAGAAGTGGCAAGACCACAAACATAATTTTAAGAAGACGTTTTCATTGTGTAATTCAGACATATTATCCAAACTTGTGTTCAGGTTCCGTTTTTTTAATTAATGACAGAATCGCGTTGATTTGAGCCTGTATTTCATTGTTGAAGAGTCGCTAGGACCTGTTGGGGGGCCCACCAGTGGTCTGGGTGAATGTATAGATAGATATATCATGTGTTTCATTTTCTTAGTTATAATTTACTTCATTTTCTTTGTTGTATGTATTTTTTAGTTTTAAAAATTGTGCATGTTGTTTGTAATTTAATTGTCTTATTCATCTTTTGAAGATTTCTTATAGGAGATGGATATTTGTCATGCTATGTATCTTATTTATTAACAGTTGTCTTGTAGGATACTAACTTAGATGATGTACTAAATTTTTTAATTGGTTTCTGCAAATTAAAACAGAGTAGTATTTAAAACAGAGGATTAGTGTAGACAGAGTTTCTTTTGCAAGCTTCGATGGATAAATAATTGCAAGTTTTATTAGTTGTAATTAAGCTAGATTTAATTCTCAGTTCAGATATGTTTTCATGGATCTACTTGGTTTATTAATCTTGTTTTAGTATGCTAGGATAGAAATAGGTTTTGGGATTAGGTTTGTAAAAGCATTCTAGTTTGAAATATGAGTTTTGATAGGTTAGTTGTTTTTTT
>ML776731.1:997528-1022980 GCA_009831015.1 Picea engelmannii
AATTCAGCTTGTGGGTCGTTGTATTTTGGGAGTTACAATCCGTGGAAAATAGGGTTTGTGGTCAGTCCTGAAACTAGTCAAAATCAGGTGTTTCGGGTAAAAACATCATAAATTCTTCATAACAGATCCAAATTTAGTGAGACCAAATGTGTTGGTTAGGGTATAGTCTATAGTATGCTTTGTAACAGTTTCAGATCAATTCATCAAATATTTTGTGCGAGGAACGCTCTACAAGGTCTCTCTCTAGAATAAGCCACAATTCAGCAAGGTATGTCATTTTTGCTATAACTCATTTTTTGAGAGGTTCCAAGTAGTGAAACTTGGAGGAATTGAATAAAACACATTGAAGAACATTTTGTATCAGTTTCAGATCTTTATACATTACAGGTTCAAATTTATGATTACTTCAAGTTAGTGTTGTTGACTAATCCAAAACTAGGCATGTGAGACTAAAGAAAAGTTTGATGAAAATGCTAGTCTCTTGTTTTTAAAGTTAAGGAAGGTTTGCAAGAATGTGATAATATACACCATGTCTATTATAGAGCTACAAATCAGATTTGGATGATGAAATTGATGAGGGATTTTGGTTGTGGTACATGTTGAGTACATGGTTGAGACAAGTAGTTGATGAGTTGGTGCACATACATGAGGTGTATAGTTGATCATGTTGGTACATATTGATGAGTCATAGTTGATGAGTAGTTGACAGATGATTGGTACATACTTCGTACATGGTTGGATGCCCTTGTTTATGGTATAGGTTGATTACATATTGGTGCATGGTTGATGCACTTGTTTATGGTACAGGTTGATTACAGGTTGATGCATGGTTGATGCATGGTTCAGATTTATTAGTATAGGTTTGCAGTGGTATATCTCACAGTGATAGTGTGACAGTGGTCCATCATTCTACTTCTACTTCAGGGTGGCAGGACGAGGCAAGGACAGGTGGTTGTAGCCACCTTCCAGTTGCATCCATAGAACATTGGGGGTTGTAGCCTCCTTCTGGTTGTAGCCAGAGAATTGGGGAGTTGGAGCTTCCCTCAGGTTGTAGTCTAAGAAAATAGGGGGTTGGAGCCTCCTTCCAGTTGCAGCTGGAAAAAAAAGGAGGTTGGTGCTTCCAATGAATGTAATTCTTCAAGACATATAAGAAAAAACATTTCGTGGTTTTCTCCCGATTTGGGTTTCCACGTAAAACACTGGTGTATTGTGTATATGTGTGATTGCTTATTTCTTACTGCTCATTATTGGATAATAATTCTACATTGATATAACATTTGAAGAAAAAGGATTATAATTACGCTATTACTGATTCACCCCCCCTCTCAGTAATCCAACAACTAATATGAACTACAGGTTGGTGAATATTGCAACCTCTTTTCATTTTAAATTGCCTCTAAATTATTTCCCCCATCGATGTGGGATATATCTCACTGTACAAAACAAGGGTTGCATGGAAACTCAGTCATTGCCGAGTTAGTTGAGAAATACATGTTGAACAATGAAACTTAATATAACTAAATGCACAAGTAATGAATATTTTTTGTCAAGAGATAATAATCGAGAGTTGTTTATCAAAATTTAGAGAGGTCTCTACAAGAGTAAGTTAATTTCTGAAAAAAAATATACCACCCCCTAAATCTATTTCTAAACATGTGTTCCAAGTAATTTCATTTGTAGGTTGCTTGAAAAACTGAGAAAAAAAAACATGCATTTCTAAAAAACATTCAAAAAATTATGGATGGACTCTTTCCTAAGCTTCCTGCCTCACTTCTCACTGAGGAGTCTTTGTTCCTCAATCTCCTACAAAATATTTGTTGTAGAACACTCTAATTGTATATTAATCATTAAAATGTACTACTACAAATTATATATTAATGTAATATTTATATAGAAATAAAAATTTATACCATTTACAAGTTATTTTTACTAATAAAATTCCTTCAAATGAAGTGATGTTGACAAGAGTGATGTTAACACATTAAACATTAGTACAAAGCACTCAACATCTTTGTCATGTCAAATTAGCAAATTAATTAATTTTGTAATCAATTTTATATATTGAATGACATAAAAAATATTAGCCAATTAAATTTTAGAAAAATATGTTTTTTTATTATTTAAAAAAATATAGATATTGATTTCTTATGTTACACATTGAATATAGCACACAAATTTAAAGTCAACAATAAACTAATACATAGTTAAAAGCAAACTCATCCCTATAATCCGAGATCTTTGGCATGGACTAATAAAGAAAAAACAACATCAAATCTGTATAAAAACCTAGATTCCAAGTCGATCAAATAATAGATGCTCGGTGAATGTAAACGCCCAATCACTTATCCATGTCGACAACTCAAATATCAAATATGCATGCAGGAGATGAAAGATGAGTTGAAGTCATCACATCGTCAATTAAGAGATCGTTTTCCGGAGTGTTAAGCCAATTTTTAGTTGCAAGGTCCAAGCCTAAGGATGCTTACGAGTTTTAAATTGCCCAGGTGCAAATGAAGGGCTCGAGTTTTATTTTTACACATAAATTAGACAAAAAAGACATTGGTACGGATTTGTTGAAGGGCGCTATGGATTTGGAGGAGGTTTCTCTATAGTTGGTATTCAACAGATAATGGGTTTGATTCCAGAGACATTTTATTGTTAGCAGGAGTTGGAAATGTGGGCATACTATAGAAATTAGATAGATATGTTATTGGAGGTACAAGTTAAAATGAGGACTGTTATGGAAATTGATGGGGAACTGTACAAACACTATTCACTCTTTAGAGAAATGCTATCCCACAGGGTTTATGGATGTCTTGTTAATTGCAAAAAAAAATGAGAATTTTAGGTTCCTCTATGATGTAAAGGGTCATTTCCGCTTGCATTCGATTAAGGATGAAGGAATAAAGTATAAACTTTGCAAGGTTCGTTCTGTACAATTGGAGATAAGGATATCCCTTGCTTCAACCCTTATGATGGATGTACAATTAGGTATCCACATCCATTGGTCAAGGCCAATGATACAATCAAGATTAACCTAGAGACATGGAAGACCATAAAGTTCATCAAGTTTGATGTTGGTAATGTTATAATGGTTAGGCTGCAACAAAGGTCGTGATAGATTTTTTAAGCACAGAGAAAAGCATAAGGCTAGCAGGGTTTTCGTCATTTGATCAAGTATTTTCATTACAATAACCTCCAGACTATCAAAATCAATTCTAGGAATTAAGGAATTAGTTAGAAATTAGTACAAATTGGATAGAAATTGTATTAAGCATTTTAAGGCATGGTCGAGCATCAAAATACAGATGGAAAAACACTTTGTAATTACAAAATCTCAAAATTCCATGAAGATCAATAAATATAGGTGGCAGTGTTTCAAGAGGCATTCGACATAAGTGATAGAGCATTTCAAGACATCTAGAAATCAACAAGTTGAAATCAGTTAGCACAAAATCAGTATTCAAAGGCATCCATAGGAGACAGGTGGCAAACATTGTGACAAAACATTCAAGTATATCAATGATTTTCCAGTTTTCTAGAGAACTTGTCATGAAGCATTTAATCATTCAAAGGATGCAAGTGGCAATTAAATCCAAGGATTTAAAGAAAAATATATTATCGAATAGGCATAGGATCATACCCAGCCTTTCTAAGAGAAAATTCAACAGGAATAAGGCACCTAGCAACAATGATTTTAGATTTTGATTGATTTAGTTTTTGCAACCATTTTAGATTTTGATTTATCTTTAGTTTATTGATTTAGTTTCTAGAATTTCGTTAACAGTTTAATAAGTGGTATTATCTTATTTTTATTTGGAAAAATACATCTTTATTAAAAATAGGCCTTGTAATCTGCCTATTTATTTAAACAATTTGTAATAGTAGTGTGTTGGTTCGAGTCGTGAAAAAAGGACTCTGGTGCATTGTACTCTGTTTTTTCTGAAATGAATTGAAGATCTCAATACGAAAGTACAAGACATCTTGTTGCAGAGATTCACGTGAAAATGATTTTCACTCTATGTTTCTCCTTAAGTGAATGTTTATTCTCTCTTAGCATACCGTTTGAATGTGTTTTATTCCAATATTTAATTGAATGAAATGATGCAGAATTGACCTATGTGCTCTGTGTTTTTTTTTTTAAGTAAAAAATATGGATCCTATTATATTATCATAAACATGATAAAGTAATTGTTTGTGACGCCAGCTGTCCCACCTAAGCAGGAAACCGAGACAGCCGGGCATCCTATGCCAAGTGTTTCTCTTTTAACAAAATAGACATGGTTTCGTCCTGCCCAAAGGAAACCAAGACTATCACTTGTGAGGTTCAAACTGTATGCCATAAGCTAGATGTAAGGAAACTGAAAAAACTAACTGAACTAGAGCTTCATGCAGAACAGAAAAGGGACTCCTAACCTAGAGCATCATTGAACCATTTTACCCGTGCGCTTCTTCTCATTTCCCTGTTGTTGCCAGCCTGCTGGAAGCGCATACGTCTACGCACACATTGGGCATTGTCGTTGTGGTAGATTTTTGGAGTGGGCCGCGAAGAGCATATCAAGTCGTTGGTCAATTCTGGCAAGGCGAAAAACCTGGTCGTCCATCAGACTTCTTAGCTCGAAGATGAGTGTGAGGTGCCCCAAATTAGTAAAGGGTGGCTGCACCAGCCAGTGGCTATCGACGGAGGCTAGGTGTCTAGATTTCATTGCTTCTCTGCTTGTCTGCTCCGAACGGTTAAGAGACTGGGTCGCCGTCCCTGTGGTTGCGTCGAGAGGGGTCTCTTCTTCAACAAAATAGGTGGGGAAGTGCTCCTCCGGGATGTTGGCTTTGAAATCCTTCTGAATGTCCCTAGGCGGAGGCTTGTCTTCCTCTCCAAATTCAGTAGGTGGGTTCCAGTTATCTGGGAATGTAAATAGCGGAAGCTTGGGGTAGCTTTGCATGGAATCCTCTAAAGCAATTTCCTCCATGTACGCCATGGGAGGCGTTCGTGGTTTCCTGCGCCATCGAGTGGACGCTATGGCCAACGCCTGTTCAAACTTCCTCTGTCGCTGGCGTCAAGACTCGGCCGTGTACCAAGCGGCACCTCTATGCGGCTTTCCTCATGCCCTGGGCATGGTGGAGACCCTGGGAATGACCAGGGTTCCTAGCGGACAGACTGCTCTGCTCCAGAGCTTCGACGGGGCCTTGAATCTCTGCTCCAGTGGAGTGTATTGCGGATGCGCTGGTGGAGTGAACACTGCAATGAGAAAATGCCTCTCTATGCTATCAATCCCGGTGATAAGGCGGAGGGCTACCACAACCGCCATAGCCATTAAGGCTTGGTGCTGAGTGCGCTGGAGGCTGGTACAATTCCCTTGCGCTAGGAGGCTTGTCGTTTGGTAACGGCTACAGTAATCCATGGTGTTTTAATGGCAGAGGGGATGGTCGTCGGTTGATGCATTAATAATGCATCCCGACATCAGCCTGCGTGTCTCCGAATAACTATGTGGCACACCATCCGGGGGAGATAAGTCTCTGGCGGCTAAGGTTTGGCACTTGGTGAAGATGTCTGAGCATTCTGAGACGTGGTCCACCCAGCAGGAGTATTCGGCTTCCCTTTCAAATGCTTCATTTGCTAGACAATCCGCTACCCTGTTTGCATCTAGCTTCACATGGGAAGGTATGATGCTGAGATGGGGTTGGAGGAGGCAGTTGAAATCTTCTAGCAATCTGGAGAGTCGCCAGCTCAGTGAGATTTTTGAAGGGTGGCTTCCATTAAGAATCTTGGTGATTAAATGGATGATGACTTCTGAGTCACCTTCTAGGACAATTTTGTGGTAATATTTATCCATAGCTGCTTGGAGGCCCCTCAATAACCCCGTTAGCTCTGCCACATTGTTTGTTGTTTCCCCTAAGAAGCCTACTACTAGGCCTAGGATCTCTCCTTTGGAGTCTCTGATCACTGCTCCATATCCTGTTGTTCTCGGGTTGCCTTTGGAGGCTCCATCAAATTTGATTTTGATGAAGTGTGCAGAGGGGGGGGACCAGGTGATTGGGCTGATCTGTAGAGGTTTGTTGGTCCTTGGTGTTGATTGATTGATTAGGATGGGATGCCAGCGCTGAAGAATGCGTTGTTCCTCAGGATTGCAATTGAGATCCTCTGCTTTCCATGATTTTCTCCTAATTGTTTCCTTGATTAGAGAGTTGATTCTTTCCCATGTGGCCTCCGGCGTGGAAGCTTGGCAGTGGAATTTTTTTTTGTTTCTTTCCTTCCAAAGATGCCAGAGGATGAATCCTGGTAGAAGCTACCAGATGTGATTTACAAGTGGTTTGTTGTAGGTGATGCGGTCCCTGTTCTCTATTGTATCATTGATGTTGTTTCGGTGTTGATTGGATTTGCGCATGATTTGCGTGCCTTGATCCCATATTTGTTGGTTGTAACAACATCCATTGAAGAGATGTTATTTGGTTTCCTCTTGTTGGTAGCAGAGCACACAGAGTGATGGCCCAATGAAGCCTCTTTTCCTGAGGTTATCCTAGATTAAGGCTCGATTTTGCACCACCAGCCACAGGAAGGTGGAAACCTTAGGCCAAAGAGCAGAATTCCAGACTTTTCTCCATATGGGCTCTTTGATTTTTCCTTGGGGGTTGTTGTGTAGGAAGTAGGCTTCTTTTATTGTGAAGGTCCCAGCTGTGGAGTATCCCCATCTCAGGATGTCCAACCCTTCTCTTCTAGGTATTTTCCGGTGGTTGGCTTGATATTGCCAGCCCTGTAGGTTGAGATTCTCTGGAACTCCAAGGTCTTGGTTAGAGGTTTTCCATTGACGCCAGGGAAGGTGTTGTCCTTGAGGTTTCCAAAGATCCTTAACCTTTAAGGAGGTGTGCATATTGAGAGATCCCTTGAGAGTGGATAGGTCCTCCATTTCATTCAGGGGTTTAAATTGCTGCCAGGAGTCATGCCAGAACATGGCACTCTCTCCATCTCGGACCTCCCAAAAGGCATGGTTCTGTACCAGAGTGCGATTTTGCCATGAAATGTTCCAGATGTTGGATCCTTGGATTCTGTGGTTATGCCTAATTAGCTAGTTGACTGGCATGAGGGGGGCATACTTTTGTGTCCAAATTTGTTCCCAGGCTGCTGTTGGATTTTTTAGCCAGCGCCACCAGATCTTGGCTCCCATGACTTGATTGAGCTTCCCCGGGTCCCAGAGGCCTAATCCTCCTTGGCTTTTTGGCGTGCAGAGTTTATCCCAGTTTACTAATGCCCATTTCTTATTAGGTTGGTGTCCATGCCAGAGGAAATTCTGTTGAAGGTTTCTGATGGCTCTAATAACATGTTTAGGAGTAGCTAGGACCATGAAGAGATAGGTGGGAAGAGTCTGCAAAACTGATTTTAGGAGGACTAGCCGAGAGGCAATGTTGAGGGGTCTAAAGGTCTAATTACTTAGTCTGTTAGAAATGGAAAGGAGAAGACTGTCCCAGGAGATGGATCTGGAGGCTGCTCCCATGAGGGGAACGCCCAGATATTTGGATGGAAGGGAGCTCCTGGGTATTCCTAGGAGTCTGGAGATATGAGTTTGAACAGGGGCTGGAGTATTGAAGAAGTAGAGCTTGGATTTGTCATAGTTTAGGGACATGCCTGAGGCTTCCGTGAAGTCAGAGAGGATGGAGTTGAGCTTGTTGGCCTCCCGAACCATGGGGGATTTCAGAAGGAGGGTGTCATCGATGAACTGACTATGGGAGAGAGTTGGTTGAATGTTGTGAAGAGGTAGTCCTTTGAGGGAGCCATCGGTGAGTGTAGCCTTGATGCATATACCTAGGCCTTCCGCCATGAGCACAAATAGGAAGGGCGAGAGGGGGTCTCCCTGTCTAATGCCTCGGGAGGGTGAGAAAGGTCTGGATGGGACACCATTTACCAGGATGGAGAAGAATGTTGAGGAAATGAGGTTGAGGATCCAGTTGGCCCAACCCTGATCGAAACCAAAAGAGTCTAGGATGGCTCTAAGATATTGCCAGCTAGATCGATCAAACGCTTTGGAAAGGTCGAGTTTGATTAGCATACTTGGGGTTCTTGAAGTCTTGAGGGAGTGGATGACCTCATGATCCAGGATGACGCTGTCCATGATTTGTCTTCCTTCTACATACCCTGCCTGCTCCTTGGAGATGACATGAGTCAGAATGGGTTTGAGTCGGTTAGCTACTACCTTCGTTATAATTTTGTAGATGACGTTGCAAAGGGCTATGGGTATGAACTGTTTGGGATTTATGACTCTTTCTTCTTTCGGAATGAGAGTTAGGAAGGTTGCATTGAGGGACGGGAGGACCACACCTGATGCTCTCAATTCCTCTACAACTTCCCAGACATCTTTTTTGTCCAGATCCCAGCAATGATGGAAGAAATCAGTAGTGAACACGTCCGGGCCTGGGGCCTTTCTTGGGGGCATGGATTTTACTACCTGATCCACTTCCTCTTGGGTGATGGGCCTTGTTAATGCAACGTTTTTCTCCGGGGTTACCAGTGAAGGTATGTGCCTGGTGATTCTTTGTATGGCTTTTGTTCTGTCCTCCTTGGTTTCCATTAGAAGGTCCTGGTAGAATTTGATTAGCTCTGCTTCAATTTTGGAGTGTTCTTTGACTGTGTTACCCTGGCCATCTGCTAAATGGGTGATTATGTTGACATGGCACCGATGCATCATTTCTCTATGGAAAAATTTTGTATTCCTTTCCCCTTCCTTGAGCCATTGCACTCTGGATTTTTGCTTCCATAGAATTTCCTCTTTCTTTCTTCTTTCTTCTAATTGTGCTTGGAGCTTCTCCTCCTCTCTCATTAGATTGGTAGTTCTGGATCCAGAGATGAAGGTGTTTTGGATCTCCACCAGTTGGCTTTCTATGTTTTAGATGCTTTGAAAAATGTTTCCAAAATTTTTCTTGTTCCATTGCTTCAACAGTTGCTTGAAGTTTTTGAGCCTTTGTTGGAATTTGTACATACTGGAACCATGGTCTATTTCCACCTGCGCCCACCAGGATTTGGCTAGTTGCTGGAAATCTTGGTGTAAAAGCCAGAATTTTTCAAAGCGAAAGGGCTTGTACTTAGGTATTTCTCCTGTGTCTAAATTGAGGGCAAGTGGCCAATGGTCTGAACCAGCTTTTGGTAGGATGAGGCTTTCCAGACAGGAGCCTATCTCCATTAATTCCTCGGTGACCAAGAAGTGGTCCAAACAACATGTGATGTGTTGACTGCCCGATCTGCGATTAGACCAAGTGAAAATGCCATTGTTATTTTCTATATCTACTAACTTAAGATGATCAATGAGAGTTTTTAACTTGTCGTTGTCTTGCTCCAGCTTTTTGGTGCCTCCTGGTTTTTCCTCCAGCGATAGGATCATATTGAAATCTCATCCTAAGATCCAGTTTTGGGTTGTCACCAGGGTTTTGATAAGTTCAAGCCGCTTCATGAGTTTATCTTTATCTTGCTGATTGTGGGGGCCATAGACATTAGTGATGGCTCCTTCCTGGTTCGAGCCATTGACCTCGAAGTGAGTCATTATTGTTCCCATGGTTGAAAAGGGGTTTTTGATACTGATATTGGAGGGATTCCAGAGGATGGCCTGGCCTCCGGAGGCACCTATGGAGTCTGTTGATATGGAATTGCATTCTCGCCAGATTCACTAAAAAATGGTATCAGCTTCTGTTCCTGCGCATTTGGTTTCTTGTAACATTAGAATGTCTGTATTTTCTACCTTTATGCAGTCTCGGAGGGTCCTTTGTTTGGACCTACCATTGAGTCCTCTAATGTTCTAGGTGATGATATTCATCATTAAGCGGGTGGTGTTGTGTGGAGATATACCTCCGAGATCTTGTGGATCTTTCCTGAATTTATCATGAGGTTTCTCACCTCCTTGATCAATTGCTGCATTGTTTTACGCCCTCATCTTTTGTTCTCTCGAAGGATTTTCTTCGAGCCTGAGATCAAGTCCGTGGCTATACCCAGTCATGTTGTGGATCCTGTGGAGGAGTTGAGAAATACTTTATGCACCTTGCGCAGTTTCTCTTCAGGAAGGGTCTGCAGGTCCTTTTCATTCAGGGCCTCTTCTAACGTTTCTAGATCTATGCCTACTAGATCTCATTCGTCTAGTTGCATTGGGGTGTCCCCATCTCTGTCTCCCCTGTCCTCTGTGTATGTTTCACAGCTTTGGAGGGGGGTTAGGATTTGGGGGATTTTCTTGAGGCTGTTGCGGGTTCTTGTGCGGGTCTTGGATTTCCTCATCATTTGGCAGCTGGTTCAGGATCTCATAGGAGTTTCTGGTTGCGATTTTTTTCCTGGAGTCTGGGATTTGCCTCCTTGGTGGGTTTCGCTTCTTTGACGCAACCATGGTGAATCCATCCTTCTATGTGTTTTCATTTTCTTTGGCAGCTACTTTGATCAGGGGGAAGTCTCTGTAGAGGTGGTCGTGCTCATGACATCTCCTGCATCGGAAGGGAATGTGCTCATAATCCAGGGTTTGTTGCCAGTCCTCATCTTGGTATTCAAGAGTCACCGCACTAGGGAGTGCTTTGGAGATGTTCATATAGACATAGATCCTGGCGTAGGAGGTGTATTTTCTTTGTCTGGTGGCCTCTGAAGATTTAATATATTGGCCCAGAGTGTTCCCTATGCCCATTAGAATCTCTTCCAACCAGAACTCTTGCGGTAAAGAGTATAAGCGGATCCATACAGGGGCCATGGTGAAGTCCTCTTTGTCAAGGCTAAATCTTTCAGTCCAGAACCGTAAGAATAGCCCTACTGAGTTGAAAAAGTATGACCCATTTTCAAATATCCTTTCCTTGTCCTCTAGATTGTATAGAATGATTGTGAAGAAGCCTTTGGAGCTGAGTTGGACCTCATAGTCCCCTTTGGGGTTCCACCAGTGCTTGATCCATTTGTTGAGATCCCTTTCTATTGGCCAGAGTCCAAGGAAATTTCTTATAAGGGAATGTTCTCTCATAAATTGTGTGTGTTCTCCTACTCTGGTTGAGCTGATGAGGTATCTCAGTGCTTTTTCCATTTGTGGTATGCACTTACCTGGTTCCCACCCTCGAGTTGGCTTCGCATGGGAGGTTCCCGCCTCCATCTCCATCTCCTTCCTAAGGCCTTGTTCATTGGCCAAAATCTATTCGCGAACTTGCAGGGGTGGCTCGAATGTGGGGCGTTTCGCTCTATTGCCAGACCGGTCGTTGGCGATGATGTTGTTGTATGAGGGTGGTTTCCCCCCCTCCTCCATGCCCATTTTGGTGTGTCAGTGAGGGCCGAGGGCTTTGTCTTGTTGCTGAACGAGCGTTGCGCAGGAGCTCTGTGTTTGGACGGCTATAGTCTGCACCTGATGGGGCTAGGGTTGCCTCAGCCGGGACCATCTCTCTCCTGTTCTATACCTATGTTCTCTGTGTTATAACAGTTAGATATTTTTTTTTTCTCTTCTAAAGTTGATGAAAAATTCGTCCTAGCTTGATTCTCTGTGTTGATGATATGTCGTTCCTGCTATTCCTCTGCCATACTACAATGATTTCAAGTCAAGAAATATTGTCTACCTTTCCTCTGCAAATAATTCCTACCACCAGTTATTGACACTTTGATTAAATTTTGGCCTTTGACTCCATGCCCAATGGATATTTTCTCCTAAACTCTACCACCAATTATACAAAACCTGTTATTATTCGAATATCTAGCCACTGTACTAATTGAAAAATAGTAAGAGAGAGCCCTCTTTGGATTGGAAGGGCTAGCTTCCAACCCTAATGTTGGTTTGAAGGTTACCTTTGTGTTTTCCTCCCACATCCAAGGAGAATTACAGAATGATAACAGGTCCTAAAGGAGCCGAGTCTAAAAACCCTTGAACAAATGTGTAGCGATGGAGTGCGGAATTGTTTGGCTTGTGAATAAAACCCTTCACCAAAAATATCTGTGTAAATCAAAGATCTAGAATAGACATCGATCTGGGGAGGAGCGTCAATCCTAACCATCCAAAGACGGACTACGTCTAGTCAATAAAATCCTTGTGAAAATCGATGAGTAGATATCAACCGTCAAATCTAAGCGTTGAGCAATCTTGGTCATCGATCTTCATAACCAAACTCAGGAGGGGGTTCACGCCAGTGTATCTACATATCATCTCTTGGGATATAGAAAGGTATCAAGTTTAATACCTCATCAAAATACCCAAAGTCTGATACCCAGTGGGAAGGGTTCCCATGTGGGGTTCCAACCTTTAATTATATGCATAAGCCTGAGAGAGAGAAAGTGACGTTGTCGTGACATGTTGTGCCTACATGGAAGCCAAGGTGTCACTAGGGTGACACTTTTCAACTCCTGGTTCAAAAATGATTCGAGTATGGGCCTTGTTGGGCCTAAACCTTTGTATCATCACTTGTGTTTTTCAACCATCAAATCTATCGGCTGAGAGATCTTAGCATTAGATATTCGTAAAAACTCAAGAGGGATTCCAACATCCTAGGGAACTGGAGCATTGGACCTCGGGGGAATTATAAGTATGAACTCATTTGGAAGTCTTGATACTCGATATTCAGGGACCAAGTTTCCACCCTCAATTCCATGCCTTGTTCCACAATCTCGAGTGAGAGAGAGAGTGAGATCATAGTGATGTAGTGTGCCATCTTGGCTGCCACAATATCATGGAAGGGACACCTATCAACCTCTGGTTGCAAGTGATTTGAGTATGGGACCCCTTGTCAAGCCCAAGATATGTGGTAAGTGTAGTAGATTGAAACCATTGTATCTAGGAGTGGATTGATCCCCACCGTGAAGAGTTTTAGTGTAAAACAAACCATAGAGGGTTAAGGTCCAAGACCCACTTCAATGAGAACCAACAATTGGTTGAACAATTCTCTGAATCTCCACCATCTGATCCTTATCTCTGATACCACACCGAATATGTGAGAGGATCCTTGACATTCATCATATCTAAAAATGCGAGATATTGGTCATCGATATCGTAGTCTGATAACTTCGAGAGTTAACATAATTAACCATTCATTAATCATGGGATTACCTTAATTAATTACGAGATTAAATTAATCAAGTATCTGGTAATCCATAGATGGAGGATCATCGGGGTTTTATCCTATAGGGGGGCGGTAAGGGGTTGAGGCCTCGATGTCTGTGCTTAATCGATGGTGCCACGTGTCATGACGTGGGTGGTGCCACATGTCATGAAGATTTGGTATATTTGGATGAAATTCCAGGTGGAAAATGAGTACCACATGTCGATTGGTATGGATGCCATGTAACATGCCAAGTGACATAACGAGATAGGTACACATTCCCCAAGATTCCAAATGTAATAATTTCTTGGATATTGGGAAATTTTTGAAATAGGCCTTAAAAAAAGGGCCTATAGTCAATACCCAAAAGATTTGATATGATGTTAGATGATGTCATTCAACAATCAAGGAGCGAACATGTGTCGCCATCATGTTTGGTGAACTCTAGGTACAATGATGATGTATATACCATGCTAGTATACATGGGAGATCCACATGTAACCTAGTGATCATGCCACATGTTAAGCCGAAATTGGCATAATGGGAAGGTGGTCCAGGAAGAAACGGGTGCCACGTGTGATAAGGTGATAATGGCCATTTGTCATGGCATGAACAAGACAGGTGGCAATATAGGATAGGGCCATGCATGCAAGGCTCCAACTCATCTCAGATCGGATCTTTTGGGATATATGAATAGTAAAAAGGGTTGAGGTCTCGACATCTAGAGATACGAGATCCCAAGGTCATGTGATACGATGACCTGGTGGATAGGTGTTGTTATCTGGTGAGAGTAGACCTCGGTAGAATCTGAGGCTCCATGTTGAGCACAAAATAGGTCAAAGGATGATCTGTTGAAGGTTTGGTGGCAGGTGTCATGTTAGAGCTAGGTCGACACACAATCAACAACCATGCCCTATAGGTAGGGTACTTCAGTGCCACATCAGGTGATGTGGAGCCACATGGGTGCCACGTGGTAGTTATGAGGCCTTTGGCCAAATAAAGTTCCAAATATTTAAAAGGTTGTAACTTTTGATCTAGAGATCTGTTTTGGGAAAACTTATAGTCATTGGAAATATCTCGGCAAGTAGAAGACAGTGGTTTCCTAAAAAATAGGTTTGGATATAGTTGAAAGAAATAACAAATTTAATACCCCATCCCTTAAAAGGGTACTTAGGGGGTTGGGTGTGTTACAAGTTGTATCAGACAAAGGTTACAACACTAAGCATGGATGGGATAGAAGTCAGTATCAAGGATAATATATTAAGGCTAGAGATGAGTCTATTTAAAACATTTATCTGTGTTTAATATCTACATGAGTTCCTTGAGGAGGAGGACAAGATAATAGATAATAGACCTTGGAAACTATCCCTTTGTCAAATTGATTATTAATCTGGTAGGAGTACGAAAATGCTGGTAGGAATTAATGGTGAGACCTAAATGAAAAAAGGGAAGAAATGGTAAAATCCTACTATATTATTGTAATTTTTCTTGTAATGATGGGCCATTGAATCCCTGTAAATTGTGATTTCTACTTAGAAAAAGGGTTAATCCTTGTATGTATAACTCCTCATGATCAAAGGACTGATGAAAATGTGAAGGGTAAGTTTGTTTGACCTATAATGGTTGAAACCTATAGCAGGTATAATCTATTTAAGAAAGATACATAGCACTTGTTATCCCCATTTTGTGGATAACTAAGGAGATTATCTCTCTAGGCCCTCAGGTTGCAGATATGGAGTGTCAAGATACTGCATGACTAGAAGTATCCTTTTTCACAGATGGAGACCCTTCTCACCACTAAAAATGTCGTATATTTTTAGATGGCATCCACCACACCAGCTTGCTTCCAAGAGGCATTGGGCCTTGCTCCATGAGCTACAAGTAAGGTATTATGGTCAATATCATTTCAATATTTGAGGCATTTGAGTATGTTGTATCTTAGACTTCTTTAGATTTCACGAGATATGCTTGGACATTATTCCTTTTTCCCTACTTCACCTTAGTGGTTGACATTGTGGCCTGGCAAGTAGTCTTCCCTGGTGATGGTTTTTCTACTAGGAACTCCTTTGAAGAGCCATTGTACCATTCTCGTCCATACTTACCACTTTCCATCACTATTTCCCCCAATTTCCTTATCTCTTGGGATTTTAGGGTGTATTGACCCAAGAAGGCATTGTCCCTCATTCTATGGGAAGAAGGCGATGAAGGCCCATAGGGATTGTTGTTGGGAAAAAGATAAAATACTATGTGTACACCTTCTAGACACTTCACACAGGGATCACCCAAGAAAGAAATGAAAAAATTATCTTTGAGAAAAGGGGGACCCACAAGAAATATGATTATGAATGCTTAAAAGGTTAGTTGGAGGATAGGAGGTCTCATCAAGAGTCGGCCTATCTTGTTCATGAATATCTAGTAGTATGGAATTACCATCATCTGGTCACCAAGCCAAGGTAATGGCTCTCAGTTGCATGATTGAGAGAAATCAGGTCTCATCACGAGGCAACCTTCTCATTTCCACTAGGTATTTGTGAGTGACACTGTCATTATCTCGACACAACACTAGGGTAGTGGCTTTCAACTTGTCCTTAAATTTATGAAATAAACAAAGAATGGAAAAATAATGGGCTTAGAAAAATTACATTGCAAAGGAAGGTACCACACACCCTCTACAAAGGAACCCATGAGTGAGACACTACAACCCCTTGTATGTCATGAACCCCATGCCCATTGAATCTTGGCCCTAACCACTTCACCCGCTTTACATGGCTTAGAGATGGATCCCTTGGAAACACTCCTTGACCTAGGGAAAGATCTACCCAATGGGACACCTCATCAACTCTCCCATATTCAAGCTTGATAAGTCGCATAATGTCTTTGACCACTTAATTGTTTTAAATGGTAATATTTGATCCGCGTGCTTAGGTGGCTCATTTATTGACTTGATTTACTTATCATCATATTTTGACTTGAGATCCTTGGAGGGCATGCTTATTTGTCTTTGCAGGATCTAGTTGGTGGACAGTTTTGGAGTAACAAGCCTATCTTGGGCTTCCATGGGGCTTGAATCCACAAGTTTATGCCAAGAGCATGCATGCAATATGAGAGAGATAAAACTTTGGAGGCCTAGAATATGAATTGGAAGATATAACTTATCCCCCACATTCCAAACATTTTTCCTAGGAGAGGAAAACTATCACCTTTAGAGGCATGACATCATCTAGGTTGTTAAGGTTTCATGGTGAGGTTGATATGCATTGGAACAAGGACATTTTGAGGGGTTTGAGGCTTTGACCATGAAGGAAGTGGCTTGGATGCTTAACATGTGGCTTTGGGAAGCCTTTCTACACTCCTCCATCACCAACGACTTTCTCCTAGTGCCAAAACATCCCCTAAAGGGGTGAATCTTTATAAACTAAGGTTTTCATTCTGCAAAAAGTGAAATTAAAGTGAATTGTTTAATATTACTTTGTAAAAAGGGGAAATATTAGGGCTATTGACCCATATTCTTGTGTTTTACCCTAAATTATGTGGACAAACTATCTTAGTGACATTTTGTATAAAAAAGAGATCATAAGATCTCATTTTGATATAACTCTCCCATGTTGGAGAACTACTTGGACTGATATTTTTGCTACAATTGGAGTATTTTGCCTCTTGTGCTATTGATTGATGTATTTTGGTTATGGTTATGGATGATGATGATGTACCATCTCTTGGAGGTCACTTATAGCTTATTATGGAGGTTTACTTTGGCATGTTAAAGGACCTTCTTGGATTGGTATGGTTATTTTTTTTTTAATTATCATTGGTAATTCAAGTTAAGGTTTTTTTGGCTAAGTATAGATAGGGAGCATAAGTATATACACCCCTATCCTAGTTTCCACCATAATTATCAAGCTTGTAAAATTGTTTGCAAGGGTTTTTTTGAGGAAGTAGGAGGATTTGCACCCCTCAATTTC
Organism: Picea engelmannii; assembly: GCA_009831015.1. Taxonomy (NCBI): domain Eukaryota; kingdom Viridiplantae; phylum Streptophyta; class Pinopsida; order Pinales; family Pinaceae; genus Picea; species Picea engelmannii. The sequence goes on from ML776731.1 coordinate 1,014,505, forward strand.
AAACCCTTGTTAGGCTACTTACCTTGGGAAGTAAGAGGATTTACACCCCCAAGGGTTTAGTAGTCCTAGGTCTTTCTTTAAAACCCCATTAATCCATAACTAATGTCACTAATCTTGCATTGGAGATATAAATTGTTATAATGGGAAACATAAAAGTTCCAAGTCTTGGTCTTTTCTCATTTGAGTTTTGTTCCCCTAGCCTTGAGCTACCTTGCCTCATTGAGGCATCCCCTTTCAACCAAAATTTCTTGTTGTTGTAGTAAAACTAACCTACAACCATTAGGGCTTCTCTAACCCTATCCTACTAACCCTAATTAGCTATTAAACTAACCCTATACTAGGCCTAAAAATATTCCCTAACCTTCTACTAACCTAGGCGCACTTATTAAGATAACTAGGGGCTGATTTGATTGGACAACTTTTCTGCAAAAAGTATTTTTTTGCTACATCCATAAGGCTGGTAATTTCACTGCAGAAACCCTAACCTAAATTCATTCATAATTTTTGTTTTCACCATCAAAATTTGCTAAGAATTTGCCAATTTATTCGACTTGCTTTAATGCAATTTTTGAGTGGTTTCTTTGCAGGTTTTAGTGGTTGATTTCTCTGTTGTCACAACAAGTTTTCTACAACCGTAACGCTGAAAAATTATTCTGCATAGATATTTTATGACATCCATAATCAATTTCTAATGTCTCATGCTATAGATCGTGAAATTCTCTAGTGATTATCTACTTTGTTTCAAGCATATTTCATTTGACTTTAAGCAATATTTCTAGCAGCTTTAGTACTTTTTAACTGTTGATATATACTGTCATTTATTGATGCAAATCAGGGACATCAAGCTTATATTGTTGATCCAACTAACATATTACACTGCAAAGTGGTTTTTCTCTTTTCTCGGGCAGGTACCAACTTCTCGAAAATTCATCTAAGGATTTGGCAACCTCAAAACAACCTAAGACTGATTATCAAACTTCCTTTTCCATCTAGAATATTGACCTCTAGGGGCTTCACTCTTTCCTTTTCCTTTTCCCCCATCCATTCCCCCTAGGGTCACTAGGATTGTGTCCTTAGAGTGACCTAGTCACTCTTGAAGCACGGGAACTATATCGATGTGACATTGGGTATAATTTCCTAAAGTTGTCTGCACATGGTGGTTGGGTCGGGATTTTCCAAAATTACAACTTGTGCGATAACATTTTTGTGTCGTTGCTGGGGAGGATTTTGGATCCTCTTCGGAACCCTAGCTACACTTTGGCGAGCTATCCTGAATAATTTGTCCCTTAGCTTTCCTGGAGACTCCACCCAAGGGACGTTCCCTTTCCACCTTTATTGATGAGCTCATCTTGAAGCTCATCTGACGACTCCACTTTCCTAGAATCCTTCCTCTTCCAAACTTTTTCCTCTTGGGAGGTTCAAGCCTTCTATGGTCTACCAAATAAGGCCTGCTCTCAATTCTCTTGTTGTCAAAACCCTTTTCCACAATACCCTTCCTTTTTCTTCAATGTCTCACCCTTGGGAAAAGGACCTCTACAAACCTCTTAAAATTTCCAATATCCAAGGATACCCTAAAACAATTCCAAAAGAGTCTAAGTGGTTGCCAAAGTTTCCATGAAATAATGTAATAACTGATGAAGACCATATTTATGTTATGGGATGGGTGTTACACATTATTTTGGTCACCTCATTGATCACATGACAACATGTTTTCATATTCCCTAAAAATATTAAAAGAGACTTTCTCCATGGGAAAAATGATTTGCTTTCCTCTTTCAAAAACCATGTCAAGGAAGGTTGTTGCACCCTGCTATATGCATGGGGTGCGATGATGCCTGATCGTCGCACTTTTCCATGAACCTGGACTGTGACATCATTTCATGTTGCTTGTGCATAGGGTGCGACGATGCTTAAAGCAAGAGAAAAGTAAAAAATCATGAATGTTTTAAAAGGGAACCTTCTAGAAGATGAGGTGGCCTCCTATCAGTTTCAATCTTACTCGCTTCTCTAATTTGGTGGGATCACCCTAATCTCTTCATATATCTCTCTTTCACACTATATAAAGAGGGATCTCTCATGGAAAAGGCTAAGGTTGAATAGGCTAAGATTTGTATGGAGAGTTCTACTTTAGATTATGGTTGGGAGATTTGCTTTACTTCTTCAAGTCAGATTGTGGATCTTCTTCATTCAAGGAATTGGAGTAAAGGTGTGTGTGTGTTGAAGAAAAGATCCATTGAAAGGGGACCTTGCAACATCAAGGCATGGGTTGTATTCTCCACTTTCTATTCATTTAATATAGTCATACATTTCTTCCCTATAAAATCATCTTGTCTTCTATTGTATAATTCCTTGATCATATACATAGAATTCATTAGAATACATATATCTTTGTTTCCCCTCTTTGTTGGTTTTTGATTCTTGGAAAAACTTACTATTCTGCAAACTAAAGGAAGGATATACAAGGGAAACACTAGTGAGGATCAAGTGTCGTTTAAAATGTATGTCACTTGTACCTCACTAAACTAGTTCATATGATGACAAAGTTTAAGGTGAAGTGTGTATTCTGTTCTGATTTGTTCTAGTTTCCTTTGGAAGTTAGGGAGATATGTTTGTGTCTGTACTTACCAATTAATCTAATAACAAAATTGGCGACCATGCTGGGAATATGACTTTATTTTGGTTTTTTGCCTCTTATTTTCTTTTATCCTACCTTCTTTTGGTCAAATTCATTCTCTGAGTCTGTGGGTGATCCATCTAGACTCCCTGGGTCTGATGGTTCTGTAAGAATGTTTGTCTTTCTTTCCATTTTCCTTTAGTTTCAAATATCGTTGCACTATACTATATAGACAAACCGCGACGATCCTATGATGTCGCACTCTACTGGTGCAGACTAGTGCGACAACGCCACATTGTACCATATTGGAAGCATGCGATGACCCTAGATCATCGCACTGTGCTCCACTGCAACCTGCAACGATTCCTATAGGAATTGTTGGATATGGCCAATTTTTCTTTTTTCCACCCAGTTTTTCCTCAATTTCCTAAGATGAACTTATGATACCAGTGATTGATTGATTTATAAGTTTGAAGCTTGCACTTGATTGATTTTCGGAAATTGAAAGTTTTTCTTTGTAAATTTTGCAAGTTTTGCTTTTAAAGTTTTTTGTCACAAAGGTATAATCTCTAGATCGTGGTCCTAAGTGCTTGCTTGAAAAAGAATCTTTGATTTATTTGAAGTTTTGGATTGTTTTTTCCTAGATTTTTCATTGACTTAGACGCATTTTTTTTTACATTTGACAAAAGGATTTCCTGTCATTTCATTTTTGTCTACACGGTAGGTTTGATTTGGGAATAGTGTTAAGAGTGTTAATTTTATTGGATTACACTTTCTTTTCTTCATTACATCTCTGATATGATTTTAGAAAGAAAGAAATGAAGTCATCCTTCTTTTTAGTAATTTTTCACAAGAAAATTGTTGCATTCAAAATATTTTTTTAAGGAGAAAGTTGAATTTTTTTGTAACTTTTGGTTATTTGGAATTTTGATTCATTCAAAAATTGAGAAATTGTGTTTCATATATTTTGTACTTAAAAAGAGATACCTTCTCCCTACTGTAATTAGAGTTCATTGAATTGAAAGATTTCATAATCATCTCTTCTTTCATTTTATTGGGTCTAGGTCGCATACATCATCAATTTCATTTTCATTTCCGTTTTGAGTAAACAACAACCTTTAAAATTCAGCGTAATTTTAAAATTTATTAGCAAACTTTTATTTTCTAGAAATTATCTTCACCAACATTAGCTAGGATAGCACTTTGGAATAGGTTGTAAGGCAGACTCTCCAAAGAATCAAAACACACAATAGTATCTTGTGATAGGGAGACTTCAAATCCACTTGCTACATTTTGTCTTGGGAAGCCCTTCTAACACAAGGGTCAATCATGAGGTCGCATTAGGATTGGTATAGTTACTCACCCTTATTTGTCAGTCCTAGAAGAAAATATTGTGGGGACCTTATCGAGTTGATTTTGGGCTAGATACCCTTCCTTTGCGTGTGGATCAAACTGTCAATTGTTTCCTCAGGAATCATTGTCGTAATTGGTAACCTTTTTATCCTATATCTTTAGGGTATTTACATGAGGTGATTGTGGAGGGACAAGTCTTCACGGTACCTAGAATCGACGTTGGCCAAACTCACTTGGGCTCCTTTGAGGGTATACCCACGATTATGTGTGGGAGCTTGGACCAGGGTGTAAGTCTGTTAAGAAGGTCGTCAACGTAACTTTTCCACCTGTTTTATCAGAGCCCCTTCTTGCCTTGATTTCGTGACGTTGGATTTCATCACCAACTAGTGACTTCGAAATAAGAAGATTTGTTTGTTTGGTTTGATTTCTAGATTTTATTAATGAGTGTTGTTTTTTTCTCTATTTGGCCATATATTTGTTTCATTCTTTATTTGGTGCAACCAACATCGGCCCTCGTCGTTCACGTAGGATGCAAGGGCTACCTCTAGAGGATCTAGAATATTACGTCCCTTTGCTTCCCAACTCACCAGAGGGATATCCTGAGGGAGAAATCAATAATGAAGTAGCCTCTGAGATTGGAAGTTCGACTCCTTTAAAGGAATTCATACTTCCTGTAAATTTGTTATTGAGTGGTGTACAATATCCGCATTTTCTCCGAATGAATTCACAGGAGACCTTGTTGTTGACGAGAATACTAAAGTACCTACTAGACCTAACGCAGACTCTGGATTAGATGATCCACTTTTTCAAAGTGATTTGTTTAGAACCTTGGTTTGCACAGTTGGAATTTTTAATCCTAGCTCTGTCCCTATCCGTTATTTTCAGAGAAAGTCTTCAGGACACAATATTTTTGATAAACTAGAATTCACGGCATCACAAACGCTTGTGACGTCCACTACTTATACACTACCTTTAGATAATTTTACTAGCACAACCAGTAACGTCGTCACAGTTTCAGACCAATTATTGATTGATTCTCACTCAATTATTCCTTTCTAGATATCCAACTCTACCATGGTCCCACAAGCTACGTATGTTTCTACTAGAAATATGGTCATCACTCAAGATCCTATTGGAACACCACTTCCTCTTAGATGAAATATGACACTTCCCCCTAGGTATAACGCTTTGAATACTTCCATTGTTATTCATGCCCAGAATCTATTCAGAGGATCTAATCTTTTTGTTCCTCCTAGGTATAATGTTGCTAGTCATTTTGTTCCTACACCTACCCAGGTTCTCTCTAGGGGGCCTTACGTTCCTCCTCCACCTTTTCTGGAGGATATAATAGTCGTGGCCCTAGTAGCTCCAATCCAGTTGGAGGCACCAATCATTTTGTCTCTTTTGGTTTTCAGATTCCTATTAGAGGTCAACCTCAAGTTGGGGGACAACCTCAAGTTGGAGGCCATAACCCAGTTTATGGGAAACGTATACCTACATTAAAATCTCAACATTGGAATCTTCCTTTCCAAGGGAATCAACAATCGTCTGGGGGGAAACATCCTCAAGTTAATTCTTTTGCATCCCCTAATCTCGGGAAACCGTATCGAGGTTATATGAATCCTACTTGGGGTAAAACTTTACAGTCTAATTCTCCCTTCCAATGAATATTACTTAATCAAAACCCTCCACAACCGAATATGTCAGGACTATCTAACTATCTACAAACTTCTTATGGTCTTACAGGTATACATATGGGACTATCTCCTTAAAACTACCAGTTTCCTCAAGTGAACCGACAATTTCCATTTCTTGCTACTTTGGATTTACCAGATTTATATAGGATTTTGAATGATCCTGTTTTGCATTCTCCTTATTGGCCCGTCATAATGGCCAAATTTCCATCTGACATTCTTAAGTTTGATGGTCGATCAGGAGAAGACCCAAATAATCATGTCATGACTTTCCATCTTTGGTTTTCATCCAACTCATTGATGGATGACTCTATAAGATTACGAATTTTCCAATGAACTCTCACAGGTTCGAAAGCCAAATGGTATATTGAGTTACCACGAGGATTGTTTAATGAATTCAATACCCTAGACATGGATTTCTTAATGCATTACCAATTGCCAATTCGATATGAGACAGGAACTAAAATTTTGAGTTCATTTAAACAATCCTCTTCCACTCATATTTCTGACCATATCCATGAGTGGAGGAAGAGAAGATGTTGAATCAAAGTTCGCCTTTCTGATCAACTATTGGCTAATTGGTATACCGAATCCCTCATTGGGCCTATAGACTATGATGTTTCCATGGGTGCTGTAGTCAATGAAGAGCAGGGGATTAGTCGTGCTCAATATCTAGATATTGTTTATTCGCAAACGAGCACACTATATGACTTGATTCCTGATGCTCCTCATCCATCTATGACTCCTACCCCAACACCTCCAGTAGAATATCATGTTGTTTATGGCGTGATTGGCATGTTCCATGTTCAGACTCAGTCTACACAAGCCATTCTAACCAATCCCAAGTCTACCACTTGTAATGTACAAAATACTCCTCCTACTCCTTCTCCCGGTAAAACTTCTGAAGTTAATTTGGTTCAATCTACACCTACCGGTAAAAATCAAAATAAAAATAAAAGAAAGGGTAAGAATAAGGAGGAAAAAAATAATAATCAACAATATGAGAAACCCAAAACACTTCCTGCTGATGAAAAAGATAAGCATAAACCTCGTTATCCTTTCCTTATCTGTGGTGAGGATCATTATACGAAAGATTGTCCATGACGTGATGAGGTTACTAAGTTCTTGTAGGGGACCGGGAAACCTCCTACACCCGTTGTCTTATCACAACCTTTTCCTTCTCAGTAGCAAGCCCAATTGGCCATTCATGACCAACCTTCTCCCTCTACCACATCTTGCATACTTATGTGTACTGGTGACTCCAAGAAAAACGAAGTTGCAGTTGCAACTTGAGCCAAATATTATTCTCCTTCAAAAGTTAAAGTTGATGATTTACCACCTTCGTTGGTTCAACCTCCTCATCCAACTTCACCTCCAAATGGTCCTCTTTATCTCAAACGACCGGGCCTAGATACAGTTCTTCGTCCTCCTCCTAAGGGCGTTGTTCAAAATTATTCATTTAATCCTCATGAACGTGCTGCCCAAAACTATAGTATTGTGGAAGACCTTGCACAAGCACCCTCTACAATGTTGGTGCTCAAAGTCCTTCAAAGTTGTCCTACTCAACAGAAGGCGTTGTTAAAGGCTATTGGTGGAATTGATCCTACCGACACTAATTTAATAATCTTTGAATTGGAGGATCATATTCCAAGGCTTCCTCCTCAATTAGTGTTTCAGATCCTAGTTTTTGTGGAAAATAATAATATATGTCAAACCGTTATTGATGAAGGAGCCTCGAATTGTGTTATGTTTGTTACTTGTTAGAAAGATATTGGCTCTTCTTCCCTTACCGAGTCACACAATACTCTTAAAGATTTTAATGGTACAGGGTTTAAACCTTACATTGTTCTTCCTTCATTGTATATTATGTTGGAAGGTAAAGCGGTTAATGTCAAGGTTGAGGTCTTTGATGCACCTCTCAATTACAACCTTCTACTTGGCCATAGTTGGATTGACTCCATTCACTTAGTTGTTTCTACTCTTTTTTGTGTATTATGTTTCGCACACCAAGGAAAAGTCATTATTATTGATCAACTGGCCTTCTTTAATTTGGATTCATGTACTAGAAAAGTACCTTTTATTTCAAAAACACCTCCCAGTTATGACGATGTCGGCTTGGGTCTTTTAAAAGATTCAACCTTGATGGGTACATTTCCTATTCCATCACCTGATATTCCTTCTCATTTTGTATCCTCAATTAACATGATATCAACCTCTGTTAGTGAAACCCCTGAGTCTTATGACCCATGGATAATACCTAGATCTGGTTATTATCTTCGTTATGACGGCATAATTCCTTTAAGTATGGTGGAATCAACTTATCAAGATATTCAGTCGGTGATGCCTTCTTCTCCTTCTCTCGGTGATACATCTCCTGATCCGTTCCACATGATCTTTCCTATTGATGAGATGATCATGACGGTCATGTCCATGGAAGATACTCCATGGGATGATGGGCATCATCGTTCTATTCTCTTCCTAGAACATGAGACCATAGAGAGATACCAATGGATTTCGACTCCATCTACCATTGTTGTTATTTCTTTTGTTCATGAGTCAACACACGATGTTTTGTATGAAGGGAACTTGAGTAATATTTCACCTACCGTTTCTCTTGACATATCAATTAAACTCGGATTCGTGGAAAATGTTCATATCAGTGCCTCATGTTCTATTTATGAGGTATGCACTTATAAATCTCTTTTCCAATAATTTTGTGACTTTTTTTCCTAGAGTTATGAAGAAATGCCTGGTATTGATCCTGATATTGTTGTGCATGAGATTAAGACATACCCAAATACTAAACCCGTTCACT
>ML776731.1:1023659-1042324 GCA_009831015.1 Picea engelmannii
ATCTCGTCAATACATTATCCTTGGTGATACCCTTTATCGTTGTGGTATTGATTCCATATTTTGATGATGTCTCACCTATGATGAAGCTGAGAAATCTTTGAGTGAGTTTTATTCTGGAGCATGTGGCGGTCATATGTCTGGGTATGCCACTACCCAAAATATCTTATGAGATGGTTATTTTTTGCCTTCATTATTTAAGGATTTCATTATTGTCGTCCAAAAATTCCACGCTTGTCAAACCTACAACAATAAGATTTGATCTCACCATGTTCCTCTTCACCCTGTAGTTTTCGTTGGTCCATTCACTAAATGGGGTATTTACTTCATGACATGTAACCCTCACTCGGTTGGGGTCCATGGATACATTATTATAACTATGGATTATTTCACTAAGTGGGTCAATGTGATGCCTACATTTGATAATACCGGGAAAACTGCAGTGTTGTTCATATTCAATCATATCATTACTAGATTTGGTGTCCCTCAAGCCATCGTTACTGATCACGATAGTCATTTTAGCAACTTCATGATGTTTGAACTTATTGAGAATTTGGGTCTTCCACATGAAAAATCAACCCCTTATTATCCATAGACCAATGGCCAAGTTGAAGAAATTAACATAGTTCTCACTACCATGCTTCGACGGATGGTAGGAATTCATAAGTCAAATTGGCACGCGGTGTTGTTCTCAGCATTGTGGGATGAAGAGGAACGTCTTTTGTATTTGATGTAATTAGATGAAACCCATCGTGATGCTGCCTTAGTCATTGAAACTCAAAAAAAGTGTGTCAAAGCTCAATATGACAAGCATGTCAAACCACGTGTTTTTTTTTTTCTGAAGGTGATCCAGTTCTTCTTTACGAGCAAGATTGCGATTTTCTAGGGATCGGTAAATTCGAGCCCATGTGGCAGGGTCCTTATATTGTGAAACGAGTGTTGGATAAAAGGGCTTATGAGTTGGTGGATTATGATGGAATTCCTTTGAGTGAAACCAGAAATGGGATTTACTTGAAGAAGTACTATGCTTAAATCATTTTTTGCATGAGTGTTGTGTATTTTTAGTGTGTCATACTCTTGTGTGTTTTTTTGTTTTTGGTTCCACCTTTCGACTAGTTACCTGGCATTGTTCTTGGTTTCCAGATGTCGGTGTCTTTGATACCCTATATTGGCTTCACTGATGGTGCTAGTCGTAGTACTCAAAACTTAGCGTCTACTTCTTGGGAAATCTATGCACCTACAAATGAATTAATCAGTCCACATGGTGTTTTCTTTGGTCGAGCAACTAACAACATCACAGAATACAATGCAGTTATCGAGTTGTTAACTGACATTGTTTCACTTGGAATCTGTCATCTTATTGTATGACTTGATTCACAGTTAGTAGTACTACAATTGAGTAATGTTTATTCCATCCAGAGTCCTACCTTTCTAATGGTATATTTATGAATTTTCCTCTTGGAACGTCATTTTGATTACATTGAATATCAACACATTCCTAGATGTCTAAATACATTGACAAATGCATTGGATAATTATGTGTTAGAAAGACATTTGAGAAATTTATAAAATCCAGTCACACTCTGTACATAAAACAAGTAATCCAGTAGGAACCTTATATTTATAACGATAAAAGTTTACAAAAAGTGTTTTGTCTGAAGACCAAAATATCGAAAGTTTGAAGCTCACATATTAATATACAAAAAGCATCAAGGATGTTGCTCGCTATAACAAGCGACTACCATTGCTACTCTATGGAGTAGTCGATCGATGGATGTAGATATGCCCACTGTGTGGCGATGATAATGCCTAGGGAGCTCATCCACTGTGGCATCAGGGACATGCATGGTTAGCCCCTCTAGGTTCTGTTCTATGGCCTCTAGGTCTGTGGTAGCTACTCCTGCTACAACACCTCTCTCTCCTCACCTATATATAGGGGATGGACCTAGAGGATGATAAGGTCCCACATTTTCATTGATGAGAGAACTCGATTAGTCGTCGGATAAATAATAGAAAAAACATTTTATATTATTAAAATAACAAAAACATTATAAAAAAAAAAATTCCTTCTTACCTATGTTCCCCCACTGGGACCCGTTAGGAAGAGCCATATCTGGATCTCCATGAAACTCTACCTTGACATATGCATAATCTTCCACCATGAGCAGCTGATTCCTCAACCATTGGAAGAAGACATCGGCATATTTGACGATGGGAACACCTCCATGTCAATCCATGAGATCTACCCACCTATTCATCCTTGGATAATGTGGAGTGGGTATACCCCACTCCACCTGCAGGCATAGGACATGGAACCTCTCTAGGAATAAAGACATAAAAATAGACCCATATCCAAATTTATTTAACCCACCATTTTAGCACTTGGTAAGTTATTTCTTCGTGCTCTTTAGGACCCCCTCACACCAGTTGAAGAACCTGGGCTCCATGAATTCTAATGCATACTGAAAATGGCTCTGCAAATCCATATGGGGAGCTACACTCCCTTCCATGTGAGTAATAGTGTAAAGGATAGTCCGAAAAGGAAAATCTTGGACATCACTAATAGCTACCTTGCCACTATGTTTCTCAGTACCTTGCACGCAATGATGACGAACATAGTAATTCATAGGCTCACCTCAGCCCTTGATGCATGTAAGTGACACCCGTGAATCACGAAATAGACATCCTCGATATCTATTGTGATTTTTTGGACACCCACACGAAATGCCTTCTCATTCACATCCCACATGTGAACCAAGTACTCTAGTAGTCTCATCTAGGCTCTCATGCCCTAAATCCTGAAGCATTTTAGTAACCCACACTACTTGAGAGCCATAACTATTCCTGGGTTATTCCCTATGAAGTAATGTTCTTATTCATTCTATCGCTCATGCCACTCCAACATCTTGAACAAGGAAATCTTTCCAAGGAACCATATGATAATATTAGAAACATAAAAAAAATTCCAAGGGTTTTTTTCTAGATAGGTTTATCTTTTTTAAATATTTGGTTGCAATCGTTGTGGGGCTGGTCATTCACAGAGTGTGAAGTCATCGCACCCTACCTATAGGGTCACCTATGATGATCCTAGATCATCAGGATTCATGATATAGGGCACTTGCAATGACCTAAACGTGCAGGTAACCCGTAAAAATTGACCCAAAAACACAAATTTAACCAATAAAAATCAATTTTGAAACCATGAAAAGATGAAGGAGAAGGAGATTACTTGTTTGAAGGAGATGATTCATGAAATGATCCACTACACGCTCTGTAATCGACAGTTGAAAATCAAGGTGAAAAAGGGCTTTGGAGCACTATTTGGGTAAACTTACAAATGAAATGGTAAAATGTTGTTTTTAACATATTTGATTGACTTTTATCATTTATCATTGGCAAATTATATTATTTTTATTCTTTATCCATGCCCTAAAGTATTAAAAACTTTACAAGTGTTGGATTTTGTAGATTAAAAATTCTATAGATGAGACACTAGAAAAAGGGTCCACCCCTTTCTGGTTTGTTTTTGTATATTTTCCGCATATACAGATCCTTTTAGGGTTTTCCAGGAAAAAATCCGAGCAGAGACTTAATTCTTTCTCACGCTTGTGAAACCATGAGAATTTAATCAAGTAGTCCTTTGTCATTTTTTCAAAATCGTATTGGAAACACGAAAAATGAAACCTGTGGAATATTCTTTAAGCTCTTTTCAATCTCCCTAAACATGAAAATATGGTCGAGCGACCTTGTTATTTTCACACTTGTAAAAGTATTTGAAGAAAACATATGATGAGCGGTAGGTTATCACTTTTTCGATCTCATCATATTAATTTATGAAAAAGGACCTGATGGAGTTCTCTTTAAGTGTTTTTCATACTCTCTAAAAATGAAAAACCCTTGAGTTTTCTTTCCTTGGACTCATTAAAAAAACATCGAAAGACCCATATGGGATCGAACCACTCCTTCTTATGGTTCGTTAAACATACTCTGAGGGACTCATCCGAAGGATGCAATTACATCTACAAGCATATGTTATCCTCCTCAATCTTGAGTAAAAATAAAGAGGTACACACTAGAAATGGTGGGGGGAAATTGGGAAATAAATGTGTCTCTGTATTTGTGTTAGTGGTAGTAATAGTCTCTCTTGAACATGACACCCCCCTTCATCATTTTATCTGGGTTGGGAAATAAATTTGTCTCTCGTTTGACCATCCACAAGTTCATATGTTGGGTCCTCCTTGAGTCGATGCTTCTAAGACCATTATCGTGTCGTTCATATGTTCAAGAGAAGTCCAACCTAAACAATCCTTCATATGTTGGTATTTCCTGAGTCAGTTCTGAATCACTTCATACTCTAATCTACTTCAAATCTATTACATATATCATGTCAACTATGGGGGATACATCAAGGCCCTCCCGTGGTGAGTCTTTTCTTGTCAACTTCAACACATTATTTAGGAACAAGACTTAGAAATCATTTATTACCTTAGATCTTGCATGCGTCAATGATAGGGTTCTTCACTTTCAACAGTGGGTTCACCTCATTGACTCCTGATTGGAAGATTTCATCGAGTGTTCGACTTCAACTCAATTATTGACATTTGTTGGATTGTACTACAATACCTTGGGATTCATTGACATCAATGGTGATTTCCCTCGCACTTGTTAACGATTTTCATTAATGACCGGTAATCAAGTGGTTTCTACCATGATCGACGTCAACACCTATAATGACATGGCTAGATTTGTACTTAGAGATGATGGATCGTATCATTTTGATCCAGGTTGCGATGGAGTATTCATGAATTAGTACCGACACATAGATCCACAATGTATTCCCAGTGGCTATGCCGAATTATGATGACATGGATCCACAGTGTATGTTTAGTGGCCATGACTCACTTGACACTTATGACTAGAGTCACTTGTAGTCTGAGCATGGGAATGACTACCTCAGAAATGGTATAATATTATGTATATGCTTGTTTGTTTGCAGGTTCCTGATCGATGTGATCCTTATTTTCGACACACACATTCTACAAATTACTTCAGTTGTCACGAGTTCCAGCTTCATACTTTGGGGGGAATTCTGTTACACATTATTTTGGTCACCTTAGTGATCACCTAAAAACATGTGTTCATGTTCCCTGAAAATATTAAAAGAGACTTTCTCCATGGGAAAAGTGATTTGTTTTCCTCTTTCAAAAACCATGTCAAGGAAGGTTGTCACACCCTGCTATATGCATGGGGTGTGAAGATGCTTGATCATTTCTCTCTTCCCTGAACCTAGACTGTGACATCATTGCATGTTGCTTTTGTATAGAGTGCGATGATTCTTAAAGCATGGGAAAATTCAAAAATCATGAATGTTCTATAAGGGAATATTCTAGAACATGAGGTGACCTCTGATTGGTTTGGATCTTACTCGCTTCTTTGATTTGGTGAGATCATGCCAATCTCTTCATCTATCTCTCTTTTAGACTATATAAAGAGGGATCTCTCATGGAAAAGGCTAAGGTTGAATAGGATAAGATTTGTATGGAGATTTCTACTTGAGATTATGCTTGGGAGATTTTCTTTAGTTCTTCAACTCAGATTGTGGATCTTCTTCATTCAAGGCATTGGAGAAAAGGTGTGTGTGTTGAATCAAAGAGCCATCGAAAGGGGACCTTCCAACATTAAGGCATGGGTTGTATTCTCCACTTTCTATTCATTTAATACAGTAATACATTTCTTCCCTATAAAATCATATTGTCTTTGATTGTATAATTCCTTGATCATATACATATACTTCATTAGAATACATATATCTTTGTTTTCCCTCTTTGCTGGTTCGTGATTCTTGGACAGGCTTACTATTCTGCAAACTCAAGGAAGGAGCTACAAGGGTGAAACTAGCGAGGATCAAGTGTAATTTAAAAGGTATGTCACTTGTAACTCACTAAAATAGTTCATATGATGATGAATTTTAAGGCGAAGTGTGTATTCTGTTCCGTTTTGTTCTAGTTTCCTGTGGAATCTAGGGAGATCTGTTTGTGTCCGCACTTATAAATTAATCTGATAACAATGGGACATTGAAAATGTAGGTATTGATAATAAAGAAGTGACCATGAATTTATTCACTTCATCATTGACTGAAGAAGCTCTTGATTGGTTCAAAGGCCTACCTGACAATCATCTCATGTTCTACAAAGATTTTTCCAAATTATTTAAGAACAGATGGTCAACAAAAATAGATGGTGGGATGCTTCGAGATCAGTTTAATCAAATAAATAAAAAGGAGAATGAAAAAATGAAGGAATTCAATACTATATTTTACAGGTTGTACAATCAAATTCCAACAGATTTCCATCCTACAACATCATCAGTTCGTCTCCTTTACATGAATTGTTTTGAAGGGAAGTTTTGATTCATTCTCAAAGACAAGAATCCCACATCGTTGGCACAAGCCAAGGGGTATATTACTGATATTGAATAAAATATCCTTGATTCAAGGGTAGAACCTTTTCACTACCCTCATGCCAAAGTAGAAGAAAAGACTAAGGTTTCCAACAATAGAGTTACTGATCTAATTTCCCTCTTAACTCAGAAGATGGACTAGATGAATACTAAGTTTATCTAGGTGCAGAATTGGATTATGAACCATTTGACTACTGTGGAGAGGAATCAATCTTCTCCTAGACCTCATTTTACCAGATAACAGAGAGATGCCACAGGTTGGAAACCAAATCCTCAACAAGAGGCAAAGGGCCCGAATACTTTGAAACTAGTTGGGGCAGTTCACATAGAATCTTGGTGCCTTCCATGTCAATAACCTCATAGAGAAGATGAATGTCTCTGATTAGATGAATATTCTCTTAACGATATGAATTTCATTGATATGATTTGTGTTTTCCAAGAGGAACAAGTTACTCAAGAGTATATCAATGAAGCCAAAAGAAGAGGAGAAAGAGAGGGGAGACTCAGGGCCTTGAATTAGTTAACAAATGATTAGAAGAAGTAATTAAGGAGGAGGGAGTATTTGACCTATACTAGAGGGAATAGAGCTTCATCCCCTCCATATCATCCTAACACTCCTCTTCCATCAACAGAGAAGGTGGCACCACCACCACTTCTGGTACATGAGTTTCTCCCTAAGTCAACTCCAACATACGATATTCAATTAAATATAGACATTGCAACCATGTTTGGAAAACTAAATATGACGGTGCTAGTGACAAAGATGAGTAATATCCCTTCCATGAAAATGGAAATTTTGAAAGTAATATAAGTGCCAACCGAGAAGGTAGATCCTCCCATCATCTTGATCACTATGTATATCGATCGACTAAGAGACATGAATCCACCCTTTTACCTCTCATTTAGCATGAATGGCCTCCGCTTGAACAACTGCATGCTTGGGGCCTCAACAAATGTCATGCCACTGAAAGTGATGGAACAACTCAGTATGAAGACAAACCGACCCTATGGTAATGTATGTGGTATTGATTCAAGAAGGGTCAAGGTCTTTGGGCTGTGTGAGGACATTGAGTTTTTTCTGATTGATTTTCCACATCTCATCCTCCTCATGGACACATTAGTGATCGATGTTTTGGATGCTTAGGGGATGCTCTTGTCGAGGGTCTGGTCCTCTGCCCTTGCGAGTTTCCTTAGCATGGACCTTACCTATGCACACATTCCCATGGGATATAAAACTTTTGAGGTATTATACAATCAAGAGAGATCTAATAAGCATGCCACTGATCCCAATGTTCCAAACTACACAAGTGAAGATGAGTTTGATTAAGTCCTAGAGTACATTGAATACAATTCGCAGGACTTGCCCTTCATGCAAAAGGACTCCATAGATTTTCTTCTCCCATGGATGAATTAGGACAAAGAGAAACTTGCCAAATACCAAGGGAAGGAACCAGGGTCTATCCAAATTTTGAATAAATAAGGTGAAAAATATCAAGAAATCATCAAAGAAATAGTCTGTGTAGAGCCTCCTTCACATCCATGCATTGAGAATACAACTTGCATCAATTTTAAGGAAGTCTTGCGCTCATGTGGGAGAAAATAAATGGAAATACTAAATATGACCAACAATATAACAACTCATGTCTTGTCCCTTACATCATTAAAAAGAAGTCTGATAAAGAAAAGTATTATCTAACAGCTTTAGACGGGAGAAAGATACCATTACCAGTGGATGGATCTTTTCTCAAACCTTATGTCTAGGTCACATGACTTCTTCACGGCTCGTGCCCTAGGTAAGTAGGTAGGTCATTTTCATCTTGATTGATCAAATTATTTTAGATGCATTTCATTTTCATTTTTCTCTACCTGCATATTGATTTCATTCTTAATTTAGAAATTTAAAAACAATGTCAAAAATTTTCTTTTCTAGATGAAATTTTCTTTCATATTTTATATATATATAGATAAAGGGTGATAACACCACCCTAGATTCTATGGTCCCTTTTTATTGAGTTTTTCTAGGCACAGGTCTACCAGGAGATGTTGTGGTTCTCATGCACTCTATGACGAGCACATGTCCCCAAGTAGGAGCTAGATGTTATCCCCATTTTGTGGATAACTAAGGAGATTATGTCTCAAGGACCTCAGGTTTCATATATGGAGTGTCAAGAGACTACAAGAATAGAAATATCACTTTTCATAGATGCAGACCCTTCTCACCACAACATAGGTCATACATTTTTAGATGGCATCCACCACACTAGCTGGCTTCCGAGAGGTAGTGGGGATTGCTCCATGAGGTACAAGTAAGGTATTATGGTGAGTATCATTTCAATATTTGAGGCATTTTATTATGTTGTATCTTAGACTTTTTTAGATTTGATGATATATGCTTAGAAATTATGCCTTTTTCCCTACTTCACCTTGGTGGTTGATATTGTGCCCTAGTGAGTGGTCTCCTTGGGGATGGGTTTGATACTAGGAACTCCTTTGAATATCCATCATACCATTCCTGACCATACTTACCAATTTCCATCACTAGTTCCACAAATTCCCTTATCTCTTCGGATTTTAGGATGTATTGACCCAAGAAGGGGTTGTACCTCATTCTATGGGAAGAAGCGGATGAAGGAACAAATGAATTGTTTTTGGGTAAAATATGAAAGCCTATGTATAAATCTTCTAGATTATTTTCCTGAGGATCAGCCAAGAAAAAAATCAAACGCTTGTCTTTGAGAAAAGTGGGACCCACAAGAAACATTATTAAATGAATTCTTAAAAAGTTAGTTGGAGGATAGGAGGTGTCATCACGAGCCGACAGATTATTTTCATGGATATATAGTAGTAATACATTAGCATCATCTGGTCACCAAGCTAGGGTAATGGCTCTTAGTTTCATGGTTGAGAGAAAGGGGGGATCATCACAATCCAACCTTCTCATTTCCTCTAGGTATTTGTGGGTGACACGGTCATTATGTGGACACCACGCCAAGTAAATGGCCTTCAACTTGTCCTTAAATGTATGAAAGAAAAAAAGAATGGAAAAATAATGGGCTTGGAAAAAGTGCATTGCAAATGAATGTACCACGCACCCTCTACAAAGGAACCCATGAGTGAGACAATATAACCCTTTGTATTTCATTAACCCCATGCCCATAGAGTCTTGACCCTAACCACTTCACTCACTTTACATGGATTATAGAGGGATCTCTTGGAAACACTCCTTGACCTAGGGAAAGATCTACCCAATAGGACACCTCGTCAACCCTCCCATATTCAAGCTTGACAATTCGCATAATTTCTTTGAGCACTTAATTGTTTTACAAGGTAATATTTTACGCACATGATTAGGTGGATCATTTATTGACTTGATTTACTTATCATGATATTTTGACTTGAGATCCTTGGAGGGTGTTCTTATTTGTCTTTGCAGGACCTAGTTGGTGGAAATTTTTGGAGGAACATGACTAGCTTGGGCTTCAATGGGGCTTGAATCCCACAGGTGGATCCCAAGGGTCCACATGTCAGATGAGAGAGATCAAACTTTGGAGGCCTAGAATATGACTTGGATGACATAACCTAGCCACCACATTCCAAACATTTTTCCTAGGAGAGGAAAAATGTCACCTTTAGAGGCATGACATCATCTAGGGGGGTTAAGGTTTGGTGGTGACGTTTATATGCATTGGCACAAGGACGTTTTGAGGGGTTTGAGGATTTGACCATGAAGGAAGTGACTTGGATTCTTGACATGTGTATTTGGTAAGACTTTCTACACTCCATCACGGATGACTTTTTCCTAGTGCCAAAACCTCCCCTAAAAGGAGTGATGTATTTACAAATGAGGATTTTCTTTGTGCAAAAAGTGAAATTGAAGTGAATTGTTTAATATTACTTTGTAAAAAGGGGAAATATTATAGTTGTTGACCCCTAGTCTTTTTGTTTTACCCTAAATTATGTGGACAAACTATATTAGTGACATTTTGTATAAATAAGAGATCATAAGATCTCATTTTGATATAACTCTCCCATCTTGGAGAACTACTTGGACTGAAATTTTTGCTACACATGGAGTATTTTTCCTCTTTTTATATGGATTGATGTCTTTTGGTTATGGTTATTTATGATGATGATGTGCCATCTCTTGGAGGTCACTTCTAGCTTATTGTGGAGGTTTACTTTGGCATGTTAAAGGTTTTCCTTGGATTGGTATGGTTCTTTACTTTTTTATTATCATTGTTAATTCAAGTTAAGGTTGTTTTGGATAAGGATAGATAGGGAGTATAAGTATATACACCCCTATCCTAGTTTCCACCATAATTATCAAGCTTATAAAATTGTTTGCAAGGTTTTTGTTGAGGAAGTAAGAGGATTTACACCCCTCAATTTCAAACCCTAGATAGGATACTTACCTTGGGAAGTAAGAGGATTTACACCCACAAGGGTTTAGTAGTCCTAGCTATTTATTTAAGACCCCATTAACCCCTAACTAAAGGAAATAATCTTGCATTGGAGATATAAATTGTTCAATTGGGAAACGTGAAAGTTTCAAGTTTTGGTCTTCTCTCACTTGAGTTTTATTTTGCCTAGATTTGAGCTACCTTGCCTCATTGAGGCGTCCCCTTTCAATGAAAATTTATTTCTTCTATAGTAAAAATAACCTACAGCCATTAGGGATTCTCTAACCCTAGCCTACTAACACTAATTATATCCTAAACTAACCCTAGACTAGGCCTAAAAATATGCCCTAACCTTCTACTAACCTAGGCACACGTATTAAGATAACTAGGGGATGATTTGATTGGATAAATTTTCTGCAATAATTATTTTTTTACTACATCTATAACGATGGTAATTTCACTACAAAAACCCTAACCTAAAGTCATTCATAACTTGTGTTTTCACTGTCAAAAGTTGCTAAGAATTTTCCAATTTATTCTACTTGTTTTAATGCAAATTCTGAGTGGTTTATTTGCAAGTTTTAGTTGCTGATTTCTCTGTTGTCACAACAGGTTTGCTACAGACATAAGGATAAAAAATACATCTGCATACATATTTTATGACAACCATACTCAATTGATAAAGTCTCATGCTATATATTATGAAATTCTCTAGTGATTATCTACTTTGTTTCAAGCATATTTCCTTTGACTTTGAGCAATATTTATAGCAGCTTTAGTACTTGTTTTACTGCTGATATATATTTTTATTTATTGCTGCAAATTATGGACAAAAATGTTATCTTGTTGATCCAACTAACATATTATAATGCATAGTGGTTTTTCTTGTGTCTCGGGTAGGTACCAACTTCTCAACAATTCATCCAAGGCTTTGGCAACCTGAAAACAATCTAAGACTCATTATCAACCTTTCTTTTCCATATAGAATATTGACCTCTAGGGGATTAACTCTTTCCTTTTCCTTTTCCCCCTTCCATTCCCCCTAGAGTCACCAGGATCGCCTCCCTAGAGTGACCTAGTCACTCTTGAAGCATGATACCTATATCTAGGTGACATTGAGTATAGTTTCCTAACGTTGTCACCACTTGGTGGTTGGGTCTGGATTTTCCCAACCTACAACTTGTGCAATAACATGACTCCTTTGGGACTTTTGCTAATCTACATAAAGAGGAAAAGTGATATGTCCATATGAGCTAATTTACGAGATCTTAGTTGTACAAATATATGTACATGCCTATTGACAGAGTATTGGGCTATGCATGAAAATGCAAGATGAATATGTGTTTTAATTCATAAGTTAATGGTTGCATGTAGGTAACATGCAAATAGATTTAATATAACCTATGGTTAGTTGTATTATAAGACCTGTTTCTGGATTATATTGGTCAATAACGACCTGATGTCAACAGGAAATTAACAACATGAATGAAATGGTGGTAATACATATGCCTATTTCCTTATGAGGATAGGGTTGTAATGATTAATGAAGGATTGATATATATAGAGTCTAGGAAAGGAATTGTTGTAGCATTTCTAGATAACCAATAGGTTAGATTGACATCTAGAGATGGATGGTAGCCACATAGGTATGGAATGTTGGGAAAGTGTTAAGGATAAGGAGTCTAGGAAAGGATTCCCTTTGTAGAGGCTTTTTGGCTAGAAACTGAATTATGATGTGAAGACAAGTGAGAATGGTTATTTGGATACCTTGGGTAATATTGAGATTACCTAGTTATATTCCTAAATTGTAAATGTTGTAGTAGAAAATGGACAAGAGTGACCTCTTGCTGGTTGTTGTCAAATAAGACAATGTAATTAAATATGTGTCTGTGGTTTTAGTCATGTGTATGATTGAAAGTTTTCTAAAGGATGTTTTAAAAATGCAATAAATGGATATGAAGGATACAAATATGTGCAAGCAATGCACATGCACATGCATTATATATATATATATATGCTTGAGGGCATGATATAACTACATGATTAAGAGGGTAGTATGGAAAGGAGTTTTCTTTCCTGAAATGAATAATGCTTGGGATGCATGGTTGACCCTATGTTGAAGGATATAATTACCTCAATGGAATAATAACTTTAGGAGGATGTGTCCCATGTCCTCAGTAAAAAGATAATGTAGATTATTGAAAGTATAAATGAGGAAGAATTATTTGTTGTCATGATAGAAGGAAATATGATTTTACCCTTGAGGATGGCATGGGAACGATTGTGAACAATCATGAGTTTAATACTTTTAAAATAAATATTTTCATAAAATTAGGAAGTGTTCCTATAGTATACACACAACATACTAATGCATGTGGTTGAGTGCATAAAACCACATTATAAATGCAAGTTGATGGATGTACCCATTTAAATGTAAATTTAAAATACATAATAAGAATGCATACTTATATTCCTTATGGAATATGCGGTGAATTTCTAAAAGAATAAAGTTGAGGTAGGCTCAAAGTTGAGTTCATCTAATATAGTGATAGATATGCAACAAGAGAGTTTCATGTTGAAGAAGTTCCAGTGGAGGAACTATGTGAAGCACTCTATTCAGAGAACAAAGTTATAATCTTAAGGACTACTGAAATAATAAACAGTGGGCTTCAAGGTCTAATTATACAAGAATCCTAGATTGCAATATAAAACATAATACATGCATGGGATACATGCCAA
The DNA here is from genome assembly GCA_009831015.1 of Picea engelmannii. Lineage (NCBI taxonomy): Eukaryota > Viridiplantae > Streptophyta > Pinopsida > Pinales > Pinaceae > Picea > Picea engelmannii. The sequence continues at coordinate 1,037,255 of ML776731.1, forward strand.
TGAATACTGACCAATATGATTGGTAATGTGATGAATGCACAGGTTCATAATTCATTATGAACCAAAATCTTGTTGTTGTAGGATGTTGATGTACTCAAGCAGGTTGAGGTGAACTTTATTGAGGATTCTCAAGGAAGAGAGCAAGTAGATCCAAAGAGGGATAAATTATAGAAGCAAAGAAGGAGAAAAGATGAAAACTTTTCTCACATTAAAAACTATGAATGTGTTGGATTACTGAGAGGGGGGGTGAATTAGTAATAGCGTAATTATAATCCTTTTTCTTCAAATGTTATATCAATGTAGAATTATTATCCAATGATGAGAAATAAGAAATAAACAATCACAGACATACACAATACACCAATGTTTTACGTGGAAACCCAAATCGGGAGAAAACCATGGAATGATTTTTATTATATGTCTTGAAGAATTACATTCTTGGAAGAACTAACTTCCTTTGTTTTGCAGCTACAACTAGAAGGAGGCTCCAACCCCCTGGTTTCTCGTGCTACAACTTGATGGAATATCCAACTCCCCATTTCTCTGGCTACAACCAGAAGGAGGCTGCAAACCCCTATGTTCTCCGGCTACAACCGGAAGGTGGATAAAACCACCTATCCTTGCCCCGTCCAACTTCCCTCAAGTAGAAGTAGAATGATGGAACCACTGTCAACCTGTCACTGTGTGATATACTGTTGTACAACTGTATCAACCTGTACCATTGCCCTATATCCAATCTATACAACTTCCCTGTAATCAGACCGTACCTAAACTGAAAATGTATCTACAAAAATACAACAGATAAACAACCTGTAGTGATTCAGCCCACGTATGTACGTGTTGTATCTGTTATGCAGCCCACGTATGCCTTATGAAACTAGGGTTTCCTTTTCATTTGAAAACTTTTGACCCTCTGTAACTTCTTTCACAAAGATCTGTAACATGTCACTGTATCTAGACTGTAACTGTACCATGTGCATGCATCCTCATACATAACCTTTACTCAAGGAAAGTATGTCTCTCTCTAGTCATGTGTCTTATAGGTATGTGTAATCATGAACAAGTATAATATCCCTCACATGATCTTAGTCATCAACCCCTTTCTGATATTCAATTTATCAATAGATCAATAAATACAAGATCTCAACCATGTACCATAAAAACTCTTAGCCATATGCCAAGAAATACAAGATGTGCCTCAACAAGAAGCATCAATGATAAATATACCAGCACTATATTTCTATAGATCTGACTTATACAGAAGATCCCATGTAGTCACTAGTCTCTCTAGAAAGAATCCTCAAAATTCCATTGTCATTCCTCATGCATACATCAAAATCCAACTATTCATAGAAATAAGACATACCGTTTGAACCAAAGGATGAATATGATATATCTGAGCACTCTAGACCTTCCTGGGAGCTTGATCTCAGAAACTAGAACCTTTGCACCTTCATCTTCTCAAGTTTCATGGATTTATCAACATATACTCACACTATACATAGACATCCCGCATACATACTCACCCTATACACATCCAGACCACGTATAATTTCAATGTATACTCACCCTATACATAGACAACCCGTGTATGCATCAGAAAATGGGGTTTTCTGTAAATTTGAGAATTTTGTCGTAAACCCTTCGTGCTACCTCAAACGTTCACTACTTCAGATGTATCCTCAAGTATTTACAAGAAGCTTTACACAAGAAAATATATATACAAAATGTACAAGTGTGTGTTTAATGAGTGAGATTTGCCTCTTATTTATATCTTCATGTAGCCTTAAACTTTCCTTATTTTAGGGCTTCTTTATTTAAAATAATTTCTTTTGCAAAGAACTTTGACCCTTGGGGGCTTCTATAAGACTTATGAAGGGTTCTCCAAATTTGTATGGCCATAACTCTCTAACCATGAGGAGTTATGTGACATTCCACATACCACAGAAAACAACATGAAAATAACTATCTATCTAGGATAGTTTCCCTGACAAATTCATTGTCCTTCAACTCATTATTCCAAAATTAAGCATGGGTTCTCTTACTCCGCAAAGCATATTCCATGAGGGATTTCACCATAAGGGGACCACTTTGGAGTTCATCCATATTTACTTATTATCAACCATGACGAGACAATAATGAGTCATCTTTACATCAAACAATCTTTGGTCCATTACCCAAACCTTTGTGTTGCAGGGATTTATTTAGGGGTTGACATCAATGACAACCAACCTTAATCAATAATCTCCCCCTTTGTCATTGATGGAAACACTCTGATGCAATACTGAATTCATATCACTCATGCTCCCCCTGGAACCATACCTCTATCCTCTGCATCACTTTGTCCTTTGCATCTAATAAATCTACTCCCCCTAGAACCATGCCTTTGTCCTTCGCATCTGATAAAAACTCTCCCCCTTTGTCATCAATGGAAAAGTTATCTTTCCATCCGGGGTTGCTCCCCCTAACTGAACTGTCCTCTTAAGGTACTTCCTCATGTAAATCTAAGACATATAAGAAAAGAATTAAAAAATAATTCATTTTGGAGTAGAAATAACTCCAAGTCTTTGGCGAAGATATTCAAAGGCTTCCCGTGGAAGTGGTTTTGTAAAGATATCTTCCACTTATTATTTTGTGCCCACATACTCAACTCTGGTATTCTTTTTTGCAACCTGCTCCCGTAGAAAATGATACTTGATTGGAATGTGCTTCGTCTTGGAGTGCATCATTGGGTTTTTCAAGATATTGATGGCGCTTCTATTATCAAAATAGATACGAATGGGCTCATCATACTCAACCTGTATATCTGTCAAAGTTTGTTTCATCCAAAGAACCTGTGTACAACATGATGATGTTGCAATATACTCTACCTCGACTGTAGATAAAGATACTAATGATTATTTCTTGCTTAGCCATCATACTAAACACTCACCCAAGTAGAACGTTGCTCCACTGGTGCTTCATCGGTCATCAATTCAACTTGCCCAATCTGCATCTATGTAGGCAATAAGTGATAGATCATTTCCTTTTGGATACCATAATCCAAACTCTTTTGTTCCTTTGAGATATCTGAAAATTCTCTTTACTGCTAATACATGTGATTCCTTTGGTGTTTCTTGAAATTGTGCCACCTGTCCAACTGCCTACATTACATATGGTCTAGTTGTTGTAACATATAATAGGTTTCCAATCATCGAACTGTATTTCCTCTGATCTATAGACTCTAAATCATCATCTTTTCTCAACTTGCAACTAGTTTGCATGGGAGTGATAACTGGTTTTCAATCTTCCATTCTAAACTTCTTTATAATTTCTTTGATATACTTGGTTTGAGAAATAAACATTCCTTGGTTGCTTTGATGTATCTGAAGTCCCAGAAAGAAAGATAGTTCTCCAAATAACGACATTTCAAATTCATTTAGCATATCTTTTGCAAATTTTTGGTTTAACCTTTCATCATCACTACCAAAAATAATATCAGCAACATAAACTTCAATTAATAAAATATTACCTTGCCTTGCCTTGATGTAGAGGTTGTTGTCTGCACTTTCTTTTATGAACCCTGCCTGCTGCAAATACTTATCCAGTCTAGAGTACCATGCTCTAGGATCATGTTTTATAACATACAGGGCCTTCTTTAATTTACACACATAATATGTGTTCTCTAACAACTAAAATCCTTCTGGTTGTTCAATGTAGACTTCTTCTTCAAGTTCCCCATTCAAAAAAGCTAATTTTACATCCATCTGATATACTTTAACATTTTTAGGGCATGCATAAGCTAAAATAAAATGGATTGCTTCCATTCTGGCAACTGGGTCAAATGCCTCTTCAAAGTTGATTCCTTCAATCTGTGCATATCCTTTACATACCAACCTAGATTTGTTCCTTGTCACCTGTCCATATTCATTCAATTTATTCCTGAAAAACCATTTTGTGCCAATCACATTCTTATTCTTTGGGCTTGGAACCAATTCCCAAGTGTCATTTTTATCTATTTGATCCAATTCTTCATCCATGGCCTTATTCCAAAATTCATCCTTGTTGGCTTCTTCAAAATAGTTTGGTTCAATTGCAGATAAGAGTGCCAGGTGTGTTTGTTCTGGTGAACGGATTTTTCTTCTAGTCTCAACTCTTGCATCTTTGTTCTTGATAATTTGATCTGAAGGATGATTCTTCTGTACTCTTTTACTAGGTTTCTTTGGAGACACCTGTTGAACTTTCTCTTCTGCTTCTATCAGATTCTCTTCATCTTCCTCTTATACTTATTTTTCATCTTCTTCTTCGAAAAGTTGTTCCATTGATTTGTTTTCTTCTTCCTTTGATTCTGATCTTCTTGTTTCATCAATTGTTATGTTGATGCTTTCCACTACTTTGTTTAATCTTAGATTGTAACACTTGTATGCTTTCCTTGTACTTGATTAACCAACAAGTATTCCTTTGTCCACACGAGAGTCAAACTTTCACATTCTACCATCTTCTCTTTTGATGTAGAATTTTCTTCCAAAAACTCTGAAGTTCTTCACACTTGTTGGTGTTCCTTTCCATAGCTCGTAGGGAGTTTTATCAGTGTTGTTTATGAGAATTACTCAGTTTTGAATGTGAACTATTGTATGCACTACTTGTGTCCAAAATATATCTATCAATTTGGAATCCATTATCATTGTTCGAGCCATTTCCTGTACTGTCATGTTCTTTATTTCAATAACTCCATTCTGTTGAGGTGTCCTAGCAACAAAGAATTTCATTTTTATTCCATGACTACTGCAGTAGTCCATAAATTCCTTTGAAGTGAGCTCTCCTCCATTATCAGATCTCAAGCATTTGATTCTTGAATCCATCTCATTTTCAACCATTTACTCATAGATATTGAAGTTTTAAAAAGCTTCTGATTTGTTCTTGAGAAAGAAAACTGCAGTCATTCTTGTATAATCATCAACTAATAACATAAAGTATCTGTCACCTTTTAAGCCCTTTGTTATAGTTGGTCCAACTAGATCAGTGTGCACAATTTCCAGTGGTCTTGTTGTTGAATATTCCTTTGATTTGAACCTGGTCCTTGTTTTCTTT
>ML776731.1:1042424-1061089 GCA_009831015.1 Picea engelmannii
ATCTCGTCAATACATTATCCTTGGTGATACCCTTTATCGTTGTGGTATTGATTCCATATTTTGATGATGTCTCACCTATGATGAAGCTGAGAAATCTTTGAGTGAGTTTTATTCTGGAGCATGTGGCGGTCATATGTCTGGGTATGCCACTACCCAAAATATCTTATGAGATGGTTATTTTTTGCCTTCATTATTTAAGGATTTCATTATTGTCGTCCAAAAATTCCACGCTTGTCAAACCTACAACAATAAGATTTGATCTCACCATGTTCCTCTTCACCCTGTAGTTTTCGTTGGTCCATTCACTAAATGGGGTATTTACTTCATGACATGTAACCCTCACTCGGTTGGGGTCCATGGATACATTATTATAACTATGGATTATTTCACTAAGTGGGTCAATGTGATGCCTACATTTGATAATACCGGGAAAACTGCAGTGTTGTTCATATTCAATCATATCATTACTAGATTTGGTGTCCCTCAAGCCATCGTTACTGATCACGATAGTCATTTTAGCAACTTCATGATGTTTGAACTTATTGAGAATTTGGGTCTTCCACATGAAAAATCAACCCCTTATTATCCATAGACCAATGGCCAAGTTGAAGAAATTAACATAGTTCTCACTACCATGCTTCGACGGATGGTAGGAATTCATAAGTCAAATTGGCACGCGGTGTTGTTCTCAGCATTGTGGGATGAAGAGGAACGTCTTTTGTATTTGATGTAATTAGATGAAACCCATCGTGATGCTGCCTTAGTCATTGAAACTCAAAAAAAGTGTGTCAAAGCTCAATATGACAAGCATGTCAAACCACGTGTTTTTTTTTTTCTGAAGGTGATCCAGTTCTTCTTTACGAGCAAGATTGCGATTTTCTAGGGATCGGTAAATTCGAGCCCATGTGGCAGGGTCCTTATATTGTGAAACGAGTGTTGGATAAAAGGGCTTATGAGTTGGTGGATTATGATGGAATTCCTTTGAGTGAAACCAGAAATGGGATTTACTTGAAGAAGTACTATGCTTAAATCATTTTTTGCATGAGTGTTGTGTATTTTTAGTGTGTCATACTCTTGTGTGTTTTTTTGTTTTTGGTTCCACCTTTCGACTAGTTACCTGGCATTGTTCTTGGTTTCCAGATGTCGGTGTCTTTGATACCCTATATTGGCTTCACTGATGGTGCTAGTCGTAGTACTCAAAACTTAGCGTCTACTTCTTGGGAAATCTATGCACCTACAAATGAATTAATCAGTCCACATGGTGTTTTCTTTGGTCGAGCAACTAACAACATCACAGAATACAATGCAGTTATCGAGTTGTTAACTGACATTGTTTCACTTGGAATCTGTCATCTTATTGTATGACTTGATTCACAGTTAGTAGTACTACAATTGAGTAATGTTTATTCCATCCAGAGTCCTACCTTTCTAATGGTATATTTATGAATTTTCCTCTTGGAACGTCATTTTGATTACATTGAATATCAACACATTCCTAGATGTCTAAATACATTGACAAATGCATTGGATAATTATGTGTTAGAAAGACATTTGAGAAATTTATAAAATCCAGTCACACTCTGTACATAAAACAAGTAATCCAGTAGGAACCTTATATTTATAACGATAAAAGTTTACAAAAAGTGTTTTGTCTGAAGACCAAAATATCGAAAGTTTGAAGCTCACATATTAATATACAAAAAGCATCAAGGATGTTGCTCGCTATAACAAGCGACTACCATTGCTACTCTATGGAGTAGTCGATCGATGGATGTAGATATGCCCACTGTGTGGCGATGATAATGCCTAGGGAGCTCATCCACTGTGGCATCAGGGACATGCATGGTTAGCCCCTCTAGGTTCTGTTCTATGGCCTCTAGGTCTGTGGTAGCTACTCCTGCTACAACACCTCTCTCTCCTCACCTATATATAGGGGATGGACCTAGAGGATGATAAGGTCCCACATTTTCATTGATGAGAGAACTCGATTAGTCGTCGGATAAATAATAGAAAAAACATTTTATATTATTAAAATAACAAAAACATTATAAAAAAAAAAATTCCTTCTTACCTATGTTCCCCCACTGGGACCCGTTAGGAAGAGCCATATCTGGATCTCCATGAAACTCTACCTTGACATATGCATAATCTTCCACCATGAGCAGCTGATTCCTCAACCATTGGAAGAAGACATCGGCATATTTGACGATGGGAACACCTCCATGTCAATCCATGAGATCTACCCACCTATTCATCCTTGGATAATGTGGAGTGGGTATACCCCACTCCACCTGCAGGCATAGGACATGGAACCTCTCTAGGAATAAAGACATAAAAATAGACCCATATCCAAATTTATTTAACCCACCATTTTAGCACTTGGTAAGTTATTTCTTCGTGCTCTTTAGGACCCCCTCACACCAGTTGAAGAACCTGGGCTCCATGAATTCTAATGCATACTGAAAATGGCTCTGCAAATCCATATGGGGAGCTACACTCCCTTCCATGTGAGTAATAGTGTAAAGGATAGTCCGAAAAGGAAAATCTTGGACATCACTAATAGCTACCTTGCCACTATGTTTCTCAGTACCTTGCACGCAATGATGACGAACATAGTAATTCATAGGCTCACCTCAGCCCTTGATGCATGTAAGTGACACCCGTGAATCACGAAATAGACATCCTCGATATCTATTGTGATTTTTTGGACACCCACACGAAATGCCTTCTCATTCACATCCCACATGTGAACCAAGTACTCTAGTAGTCTCATCTAGGCTCTCATGCCCTAAATCCTGAAGCATTTTAGTAACCCACACTACTTGAGAGCCATAACTATTCCTGGGTTATTCCCTATGAAGTAATGTTCTTATTCATTCTATCGCTCATGCCACTCCAACATCTTGAACAAGGAAATCTTTCCAAGGAACCATATGATAATATTAGAAACATAAAAAAAATTCCAAGGGTTTTTTTCTAGATAGGTTTATCTTTTTTAAATATTTGGTTGCAATCGTTGTGGGGCTGGTCATTCACAGAGTGTGAAGTCATCGCACCCTACCTATAGGGTCACCTATGATGATCCTAGATCATCAGGATTCATGATATAGGGCACTTGCAATGACCTAAACGTGCAGGTAACCCGTAAAAATTGACCCAAAAACACAAATTTAACCAATAAAAATCAATTTTGAAACCATGAAAAGATGAAGGAGAAGGAGATTACTTGTTTGAAGGAGATGATTCATGAAATGATCCACTACACGCTCTGTAATCGACAGTTGAAAATCAAGGTGAAAAAGGGCTTTGGAGCACTATTTGGGTAAACTTACAAATGAAATGGTAAAATGTTGTTTTTAACATATTTGATTGACTTTTATCATTTATCATTGGCAAATTATATTATTTTTATTCTTTATCCATGCCCTAAAGTATTAAAAACTTTACAAGTGTTGGATTTTGTAGATTAAAAATTCTATAGATGAGACACTAGAAAAAGGGTCCACCCCTTTCTGGTTTGTTTTTGTATATTTTCCGCATATACAGATCCTTTTAGGGTTTTCCAGGAAAAAATCCGAGCAGAGACTTAATTCTTTCTCACGCTTGTGAAACCATGAGAATTTAATCAAGTAGTCCTTTGTCATTTTTTCAAAATCGTATTGGAAACACGAAAAATGAAACCTGTGGAATATTCTTTAAGCTCTTTTCAATCTCCCTAAACATGAAAATATGGTCGAGCGACCTTGTTATTTTCACACTTGTAAAAGTATTTGAAGAAAACATATGATGAGCGGTAGGTTATCACTTTTTCGATCTCATCATATTAATTTATGAAAAAGGACCTGATGGAGTTCTCTTTAAGTGTTTTTCATACTCTCTAAAAATGAAAAACCCTTGAGTTTTCTTTCCTTGGACTCATTAAAAAAACATCGAAAGACCCATATGGGATCGAACCACTCCTTCTTATGGTTCGTTAAACATACTCTGAGGGACTCATCCGAAGGATGCAATTACATCTACAAGCATATGTTATCCTCCTCAATCTTGAGTAAAAATAAAGAGGTACACACTAGAAATGGTGGGGGGAAATTGGGAAATAAATGTGTCTCTGTATTTGTGTTAGTGGTAGTAATAGTCTCTCTTGAACATGACACCCCCCTTCATCATTTTATCTGGGTTGGGAAATAAATTTGTCTCTCGTTTGACCATCCACAAGTTCATATGTTGGGTCCTCCTTGAGTCGATGCTTCTAAGACCATTATCGTGTCGTTCATATGTTCAAGAGAAGTCCAACCTAAACAATCCTTCATATGTTGGTCTTTCCTGAGTCAGTTCTGAATCACTTCATACTCTAATCTACTTCAAATTTGTTACATATATCATGTCAACTATGGGGGATACATCAAGGCCCTCCCGTGGTGAGTCTTTTCTTGTCAACTTCAACACATTATTCAGGAACAAGACTTAGAAATCATTTATTACCTTAGATCTTGCATGCGTCAATGATAGGGTTCTTCACTTTCAACAGTGGGTTCACCTCATTGACTCCTGATTGGAAGATTTCATCGAGTATTCGACTTCAACTCAATTATTGACATTCGTTGGATTGTACTACGATACCTTGGGATTCATTAACATCAATGGTGATTTCCCTCGCACTTGTTAACGATTTTCATTAATGACCGGTAATCAAGTGGTTTCTACCATGATCGACGTCAACACCTATAATGACATGGCTAGATTTGTACTTAGAGATGATGGATCTTATCATTTTGATCTAGGTTGCGATGGAGTATTCATGAATTTGTACCGACACATAGATCCACAATGTATTCCCAGTGGCTATGCCGAATTATGATGACATGGATCCACAGTGTATGTTTAGTGGCCATGACTCACTTGACACTTATGACTAGAGTCACTTGTAGTCTGAGCATGGGAATGCCTACCTCAGAAATGGTATAATATTATGTAGATGCTTGTTTGTTTGCAGGTTCCTGATCGATGTGCTCCTTATTTTCGACACACACATTCTACAAATTACTTCAGTTGTCACGAGTTCCAGCTTCATACTTTGGGGGGCATTCTGTTACACATTATTTTGGTCACCTTAGTGATAACCTGAAAACATGTGTTCATGTTCCCCAAAAATATTAAAAGAGACTTTCTCCATGGGAAAAGTGATTTGTTTTCCTCTTTCAAAAACCATGTCAAGGAAGGTTGTCACACCCTGCTATATGCATGGGGTGTGAAGATGCTTGATCATTTCTCTCTTCCCTGAACCTAGACTATGACATCATTGCATGCTGCTTGTGTATAGAGTGCGATGATTCTTAAAGCATGGGAAAATTCAAAAATCATGAATGTTCTATAAGGGAATATTCTAGAACATGAGGTGACCTCTGATTGGTTTGGATCTTACTCGCTTCTTTGATTTGGTGAGATCATGCCAATCTCTTCATCTATCTCTCTTTTAGACTATATAAAGAGGGATCTCTCATGGAAAAGGCTAAGGTTGAATAGGATAAGATTTGTATGGAGATTTCTACTTGAGATTATGCTTGGGAGATTTTCTTTAGTTCTTCAACTCAGATTGTGGATCTTCTTCATTCAAGGCATTGGAGAAAAGGTGTGTGTGTTGAATCAAAGAGCCATCGAAAGGGGACCTTCCAACATTAAGGCATGGGTTGTATTCTCCACTTTCTATTCATTTAATACAGTAATACATTTCTTCCCTATAAAATCATATTGTCTTTGATTGTATAATTCCTTGATCATATACATATACTTCATTAGAATACATATATCTTTGTTTTCCCTCTTTGCTGGTTCGTGATTCTTGGACAGGCTTACTATTCTGCAAACTCAAGGAAGGAGCTACAAGGGTGAAACTAGCGAGGATCAAGTGTAATTTAAAAGGTATGTCACTTGTAACTCACTAAAATAGTTCATATGATGATGAATTTTAAGGCGAAGTGTGTATTCTGTTCCGTTTTGTTCTAGTTTCCTGTGGAATCTAGGGAGATCTGTTTGTGTCCGCACTTATAAATTAATCTGATAACAATGGGACATTGAAAATGTAGGTATTGATAATAAAGAAGTGACCATGAATTTATTCACTTCATCATTGACTGAAGAAGCTCTTGATTGGTTCAAAGGCCTACCTGACAATCATCTCATGTTCTACAAAGATTTTTCCAAATTATTTAAGAACAGATGGTCAACAAAAATAGATGGTGGGATGCTTCGAGATCAGTTTAATCAAATAAATAAAAAGGAGAATGAAAAAATGAAGGAATTCAATACTATATTTTACAGGTTGTACAATCAAATTCCAACAGATTTCCATCCTACAACATCATCAGTTCGTCTCCTTTACATGAATTGTTTTGAAGGGAAGTTTTGATTCATTCTCAAAGACAAGAATCCCACATCGTTGGCACAAGCCAAGGGGTATATTACTGATATTGAATAAAATATCCTTGATTCAAGGGTAGAACCTTTTCACTACCCTCATGCCAAAGTAGAAGAAAAGACTAAGGTTTCCAACAATAGAGTTACTGATCTAATTTCCCTCTTAACTCAGAAGATGGACTAGATGAATACTAAGTTTATCTAGGTGCAGAATTGGATTATGAACCATTTGACTACTGTGGAGAGGAATCAATCTTCTCCTAGACCTCATTTTACCAGATAACAGAGAGATGCCACAGGTTGGAAACCAAATCCTCAACAAGAGGCAAAGGGCCCGAATACTTTGAAACTAGTTGGGGCAGTTCACATAGAATCTTGGTGCCTTCCATGTCAATAACCTCATAGAGAAGATGAATGTCTCTGATTAGATGAATATTCTCTTAACGATATGAATTTCATTGATATGATTTGTGTTTTCCAAGAGGAACAAGTTACTCAAGAGTATATCAATGAAGCCAAAAGAAGAGGAGAAAGAGAGGGGAGACTCAGGGCCTTGAATTAGTTAACAAATGATTAGAAGAAGTAATTAAGGAGGAGGGAGTATTTGACCTATACTAGAGGGAATAGAGCTTCATCCCCTCCATATCATCCTAACACTCCTCTTCCATCAACAGAGAAGGTGGCACCACCACCACTTCTGGTACATGAGTTTCTCCCTAAGTCAACTCCAACATACGATATTCAATTAAATATAGACATTGCAACCATGTTTGGAAAACTAAATATGACGGTGCTAGTGACAAAGATGAGTAATATCCCTTCCATGAAAATGGAAATTTTGAAAGTAATATAAGTGCCAACCGAGAAGGTAGATCCTCCCATCATCTTGATCACTATGTATATCGATCGACTAAGAGACATGAATCCACCCTTTTACCTCTCATTTAGCATGAATGGCCTCCGCTTGAACAACTGCATGCTTGGGGCCTCAACAAATGTCATGCCACTGAAAGTGATGGAACAACTCAGTATGAAGACAAACCGACCCTATGGTAATGTATGTGGTATTGATTCAAGAAGGGTCAAGGTCTTTGGGCTGTGTGAGGACATTGAGTTTTTTCTGATTGATTTTCCACATCTCATCCTCCTCATGGACACATTAGTGATCGATGTTTTGGATGCTTAGGGGATGCTCTTGTCGAGGGTCTGGTCCTCTGCCCTTGCGAGTTTCCTTAGCATGGACCTTACCTATGCACACATTCCCATGGGATATAAAACTTTTGAGGTATTATACAATCAAGAGAGATCTAATAAGCATGCCACTGATCCCAATGTTCCAAACTACACAAGTGAAGATGAGTTTGATTAAGTCCTAGAGTACATTGAATACAATTCGCAGGACTTGCCCTTCATGCAAAAGGACTCCATAGATTTTCTTCTCCCATGGATGAATTAGGACAAAGAGAAACTTGCCAAATACCAAGGGAAGGAACCAGGGTCTATCCAAATTTTGAATAAATAAGGTGAAAAATATCAAGAAATCATCAAAGAAATAGTCTGTGTAGAGCCTCCTTCACATCCATGCATTGAGAATACAACTTGCATCAATTTTAAGGAAGTCTTGCGCTCATGTGGGAGAAAATAAATGGAAATACTAAATATGACCAACAATATAACAACTCATGTCTTGTCCCTTACATCATTAAAAAGAAGTCTGATAAAGAAAAGTATTATCTAACAGCTTTAGACGGGAGAAAGATACCATTACCAGTGGATGGATCTTTTCTCAAACCTTATGTCTAGGTCACATGACTTCTTCACGGCTCGTGCCCTAGGTAAGTAGGTAGGTCATTTTCATCTTGATTGATCAAATTATTTTAGATGCATTTCATTTTCATTTTTCTCTACCTGCATATTGATTTCATTCTTAATTTAGAAATTTAAAAACAATGTCAAAAATTTTCTTTTCTAGATGAAATTTTCTTTCATATTTTATATATATATAGATAAAGGGTGATAACACCACCCTAGATTCTATGGTCCCTTTTTATTGAGTTTTTCTAGGCACAGGTCTACCAGGAGATGTTGTGGTTCTCATGCACTCTATGACGAGCACATGTCCCCAAGTAGGAGCTAGATGTTATCCCCATTTTGTGGATAACTAAGGAGATTATGTCTCAAGGACCTCAGGTTTCATATATGGAGTGTCAAGAGACTACAAGAATAGAAATATCACTTTTCATAGATGCAGACCCTTCTCACCACAACATAGGTCATACATTTTTAGATGGCATCCACCACACTAGCTGGCTTCCGAGAGGTAGTGGGGATTGCTCCATGAGGTACAAGTAAGGTATTATGGTGAGTATCATTTCAATATTTGAGGCATTTTATTATGTTGTATCTTAGACTTTTTTAGATTTGATGATATATGCTTAGAAATTATGCCTTTTTCCCTACTTCACCTTGGTGGTTGATATTGTGCCCTAGTGAGTGGTCTCCTTGGGGATGGGTTTGATACTAGGAACTCCTTTGAATATCCATCATACCATTCCTGACCATACTTACCAATTTCCATCACTAGTTCCACAAATTCCCTTATCTCTTCGGATTTTAGGATGTATTGACCCAAGAAGGGGTTGTACCTCATTCTATGGGAAGAAGCGGATGAAGGAACAAATGAATTGTTTTTGGGTAAAATATGAAAGCCTATGTATAAATCTTCTAGATTATTTTCCTGAGGATCAGCCAAGAAAAAAATCAAACGCTTGTCTTTGAGAAAAGTGGGACCCACAAGAAACATTATTAAATGAATTCTTAAAAAGTTAGTTGGAGGATAGGAGGTGTCATCACGAGCCGACAGATTATTTTCATGGATATATAGTAGTAATACATTAGCATCATCTGGTCACCAAGCTAGGGTAATGGCTCTTAGTTTCATGGTTGAGAGAAAGGGGGGATCATCACAATCCAACCTTCTCATTTCCTCTAGGTATTTGTGGGTGACACGGTCATTATGTGGACACCACGCCAAGTAAATGGCCTTCAACTTGTCCTTAAATGTATGAAAGAAAAAAAGAATGGAAAAATAATGGGCTTGGAAAAAGTGCATTGCAAATGAATGTACCACGCACCCTCTACAAAGGAACCCATGAGTGAGACAATATAACCCTTTGTATTTCATTAACCCCATGCCCATAGAGTCTTGACCCTAACCACTTCACTCACTTTACATGGATTATAGAGGGATCTCTTGGAAACACTCCTTGACCTAGGGAAAGATCTACCCAATAGGACACCTCGTCAACCCTCCCATATTCAAGCTTGACAATTCGCATAATTTCTTTGAGCACTTAATTGTTTTACAAGGTAATATTTTACGCACATGATTAGGTGGATCATTTATTGACTTGATTTACTTATCATGATATTTTGACTTGAGATCCTTGGAGGGTGTTCTTATTTGTCTTTGCAGGACCTAGTTGGTGGAAATTTTTGGAGGAACATGACTAGCTTGGGCTTCAATGGGGCTTGAATCCCACAGGTGGATCCCAAGGGTCCACATGTCAGATGAGAGAGATCAAACTTTGGAGGCCTAGAATATGACTTGGATGACATAACCTAGCCACCACATTCCAAACATTTTTCCTAGGAGAGGAAAAATGTCACCTTTAGAGGCATGACATCATCTAGGGGGGTTAAGGTTTGGTGGTGACGTTTATATGCATTGGCACAAGGACGTTTTGAGGGGTTTGAGGATTTGACCATGAAGGAAGTGACTTGGATTCTTGACATGTGTATTTGGTAAGACTTTCTACACTCCATCACGGATGACTTTTTCCTAGTGCCAAAACCTCCCCTAAAAGGAGTGATGTATTTACAAATGAGGATTTTCTTTGTGCAAAAAGTGAAATTGAAGTGAATTGTTTAATATTACTTTGTAAAAAGGGGAAATATTATAGTTGTTGACCCCTAGTCTTTTTGTTTTACCCTAAATTATGTGGACAAACTATATTAGTGACATTTTGTATAAATAAGAGATCATAAGATCTCATTTTGATATAACTCTCCCATCTTGGAGAACTACTTGGACTGAAATTTTTGCTACACATGGAGTATTTTTCCTCTTTTTATATGGATTGATGTCTTTTGGTTATGGTTATTTATGATGATGATGTGCCATCTCTTGGAGGTCACTTCTAGCTTATTGTGGAGGTTTACTTTGGCATGTTAAAGGTTTTCCTTGGATTGGTATGGTTCTTTACTTTTTTATTATCATTGTTAATTCAAGTTAAGGTTGTTTTGGATAAGGATAGATAGGGAGTATAAGTATATACACCCCTATCCTAGTTTCCACCATAATTATCAAGCTTATAAAATTGTTTGCAAGGTTTTTGTTGAGGAAGTAAGAGGATTTACACCCCTCAATTTCAAACCCTAGATAGGATACTTACCTTGGGAAGTAAGAGGATTTACACCCACAAGGGTTTAGTAGTCCTAGCTATTTATTTAAGACCCCATTAACCCCTAACTAAAGGAAATAATCTTGCATTGGAGATATAAATTGTTCAATTGGGAAACGTGAAAGTTTCAAGTTTTGGTCTTCTCTCACTTGAGTTTTATTTTGCCTAGATTTGAGCTACCTTGCCTCATTGAGGCGTCCCCTTTCAATGAAAATTTATTTCTTCTATAGTAAAAATAACCTACAGCCATTAGGGATTCTCTAACCCTAGCCTACTAACACTAATTATATCCTAAACTAACCCTAGACTAGGCCTAAAAATATGCCCTAACCTTCTACTAACCTAGGCACACGTATTAAGATAACTAGGGGATGATTTGATTGGATAAATTTTCTGCAATAATTATTTTTTTACTACATCTATAACGATGGTAATTTCACTACAAAAACCCTAACCTAAAGTCATTCATAACTTGTGTTTTCACTGTCAAAAGTTGCTAAGAATTTTCCAATTTATTCTACTTGTTTTAATGCAAATTCTGAGTGGTTTATTTGCAAGTTTTAGTTGCTGATTTCTCTGTTGTCACAACAGGTTTGCTACAGACATAAGGATAAAAAATACATCTGCATACATATTTTATGACAACCATACTCAATTGATAAAGTCTCATGCTATATATTATGAAATTCTCTAGTGATTATCTACTTTGTTTCAAGCATATTTCCTTTGACTTTGAGCAATATTTATAGCAGCTTTAGTACTTGTTTTACTGCTGATATATATTTTTATTTATTGCTGCAAATTATGGACAAAAATGTTATCTTGTTGATCCAACTAACATATTATAATGCATAGTGGTTTTTCTTGTGTCTCGGGTAGGTACCAACTTCTCAACAATTCATCCAAGGCTTTGGCAACCTGAAAACAATCTAAGACTCATTATCAACCTTTCTTTTCCATATAGAATATTGACCTCTAGGGGATTAACTCTTTCCTTTTCCTTTTCCCCCTTCCATTCCCCCTAGAGTCACCAGGATCGCCTCCCTAGAGTGACCTAGTCACTCTTGAAGCATGATACCTATATCTAGGTGACATTGAGTATAGTTTCCTAACGTTGTCACCACTTGGTGGTTGGGTCTGGATTTTCCCAACCTACAACTTGTGCAATAACATGACTCCTTTGGGACTTTTGCTAATCTACATAAAGAGGAAAAGTGATATGTCCATATGAGCTAATTTACGAGATCTTAGTTGTACAAATATATGTACATGCCTATTGACAGAGTATTGGGCTATGCATGAAAATGCAAGATGAATATGTGTTTTAATTCATAAGTTAATGGTTGCATGTAGGTAACATGCAAATAGATTTAATATAACCTATGGTTAGTTGTATTATAAGACCTGTTTCTGGATTATATTGGTCAATAACGACCTGATGTCAACAGGAAATTAACAACATGAATGAAATGGTGGTAATACATATGCCTATTTCCTTATGAGGATAGGGTTGTAATGATTAATGAAGGATTGATATATATAGAGTCTAGGAAAGGAATTGTTGTAGCATTTCTAGATAACCAATAGGTTAGATTGACATCTAGAGATGGATGGTAGCCACATAGGTATGGAATGTTGGGAAAGTGTTAAGGATAAGGAGTCTAGGAAAGGATTCCCTTTGTAGAGGCTTTTTGGCTAGAAACTGAATTATGATGTGAAGACAAGTGAGAATGGTTATTTGGATACCTTGGGTAATATTGAGATTACCTAGTTATATTCCTAAATTGTAAATGTTGTAGTAGAAAATGGACAAGAGTGACCTCTTGCTGGTTGTTGTCAAATAAGACAATGTAATTAAATATGTGTCTGTGGTTTTAGTCATGTGTATGATTGAAAGTTTTCTAAAGGATGTTTTAAAAATGCAATAAATGGATATGAAGGATACAAATATGTGCAAGCAATGCACATGCACATGCATTATATATATATATATATGCTTGAGGGCATGATATAACTACATGATTAAGAGGGTAGTATGGAAAGGAGTTTTCTTTCCTGAAATGAATAATGCTTGGGATGCATGGTTGACCCTATGTTGAAGGATATAATTACCTCAATGGAATAATAACTTTAGGAGGATGTGTCCCATGTCCTCAGTAAAAAGATAATGTAGATTATTGAAAGTATAAATGAGGAAGAATTATTTGTTGTCATGATAGAAGGAAATATGATTTTACCCTTGAGGATGGCATGGGAACGATTGTGAACAATCATGAGTTTAATACTTTTAAAATAAATATTTTCATAAAATTAGGAAGTGTTCCTATAGTATACACACAACATACTAATGCATGTGGTTGAGTGCATAAAACCACATTATAAATGCAAGTTGATGGATGTACCCATTTAAATGTAAATTTAAAATACATAATAAGAATGCATACTTATATTCCTTATGGAATATGCGGTGAATTTCTAAAAGAATAAAGTTGAGGTAGGCTCAAAGTTGAGTTCATCTAATATAGTGATAGATATGCAACAAGAGAGTTTCATGTTGAAGAAGTTCCAGTGGAGGAACTATGTGAAGCACTCTATTCAGAGAACAAAGTTATAATCTTAAGGACTACTGAAATAATAAACAGTGGGCTTCAAGGTCTAATTATACAAGAATCCTAGATTGCAATATAAAACATAATACATGCATGGGATACATGCCAATGAATACTGACCAATATGATTGGTAATGTGATGAATGCACAGGTTCATAATTCATTATGAACCAAAATCTTGTTGTTGTAGGATGTTGATGTACTCAAGCAGGTTGAGGTGAACTTTATTGAGGATTCTCAAGGAAGAGAGCAAGTAGATCCAAAGAGGGATAAATTATAGAAGCAAAGAAGGAGAAAAGATGAAAACTTT
Source organism: Picea engelmannii (assembly GCA_009831015.1). Classification (NCBI taxonomy): domain Eukaryota; kingdom Viridiplantae; phylum Streptophyta; class Pinopsida; order Pinales; family Pinaceae; genus Picea; species Picea engelmannii. The sequence continues at coordinate 1,056,221 of ML776731.1, forward strand.
TCTCACATTAAAAACTATGAATGTGTTGGATTACTGAGAGGGGGGGTGAATTAGTAATAGCGTAATTATAATCCTTTTTCTTCAAATGTTATATCAATGTAGAATTATTATCCAATGATGAGAAATAAGAAATAAACAATCACAGACATACACAATACACCAATGTTTTACGTGGAAACCCAAATCGGGAGAAAACCATGGAATGATTTTTATTATATGTCTTGAAGAATTACATTCTTGGAAGAACTAACTTCCTTTGTTTTGCAGCTACAACTAGAAGGAGGCTCCAACCCCCTGGTTTCTCGTGCTACAACTTGATGGAATATCCAACTCCCCATTTCTCTGGCTACAACCAGAAGGAGGCTGCAAACCCCTATGTTCTCCGGCTACAACCGGAAGGTGGATAAAACCACCTATCCTTGCCCCGTCCAACTTCCCTCAAGTAGAAGTAGAATGATGGAACCACTGTCAACCTGTCACTGTGTGATATACTGTTGTACAACTGTATCAACCTGTACCATTGCCCTATATCCAATCTATACAACTTCCCTGTAATCAGACCGTACCTAAACTGAAAATGTATCTACAAAAATACAACAGATAAACAACCTGTAGTGATTCAGCCCACGTATGTACGTGTTGTATCTGTTATGCAGCCCACGTATGCCTTATGAAACTAGGGTTTCCTTTTCATTTGAAAACTTTTGACCCTCTGTAACTTCTTTCACAAAGATCTGTAACATGTCACTGTATCTAGACTGTAACTGTACCATGTGCATGCATCCTCATACATAACCTTTACTCAAGGAAAGTATGTCTCTCTCTAGTCATGTGTCTTATAGGTATGTGTAATCATGAACAAGTATAATATCCCTCACATGATCTTAGTCATCAACCCCTTTCTGATATTCAATTTATCAATAGATCAATAAATACAAGATCTCAACCATGTACCATAAAAACTCTTAGCCATATGCCAAGAAATACAAGATGTGCCTCAACAAGAAGCATCAATGATAAATATACCAGCACTATATTTCTATAGATCTGACTTATACAGAAGATCCCATGTAGTCACTAGTCTCTCTAGAAAGAATCCTCAAAATTCCATTGTCATTCCTCATGCATACATCAAAATCCAACTATTCATAGAAATAAGACATACCGTTTGAACCAAAGGATGAATATGATATATCTGAGCACTCTAGACCTTCCTGGGAGCTTGATCTCAGAAACTAGAACCTTTGCACCTTCATCTTCTCAAGTTTCATGGATTTATCAACATATACTCACACTATACATAGACATCCCGCATACATACTCACCCTATACACATCCAGACCACGTATAATTTCAATGTATACTCACCCTATACATAGACAACCCGTGTATGCATCAGAAAATGGGGTTTTCTGTAAATTTGAGAATTTTGTCGTAAACCCTTCGTGCTACCTCAAACGTTCACTACTTCAGATGTATCCTCAAGTATTTACAAGAAGCTTTACACAAGAAAATATATATACAAAATGTACAAGTGTGTGTTTAATGAGTGAGATTTGCCTCTTATTTATATCTTCATGTAGCCTTAAACTTTCCTTATTTTAGGGCTTCTTTATTTAAAATAATTTCTTTTGCAAAGAACTTTGACCCTTGGGGGCTTCTATAAGACTTATGAAGGGTTCTCCAAATTTGTATGGCCATAACTCTCTAACCATGAGGAGTTATGTGACATTCCACATACCACAGAAAACAACATGAAAATAACTATCTATCTAGGATAGTTTCCCTGACAAATTCATTGTCCTTCAACTCATTATTCCAAAATTAAGCATGGGTTCTCTTACTCCGCAAAGCATATTCCATGAGGGATTTCACCATAAGGGGACCACTTTGGAGTTCATCCATATTTACTTATTATCAACCATGACGAGACAATAATGAGTCATCTTTACATCAAACAATCTTTGGTCCATTACCCAAACCTTTGTGTTGCAGGGATTTATTTAGGGGTTGACATCAATGACAACCAACCTTAATCAATAATCTCCCCCTTTGTCATTGATGGAAACACTCTGATGCAATACTGAATTCATATCACTCATGCTCCCCCTGGAACCATACCTCTATCCTCTGCATCACTTTGTCCTTTGCATCTAATAAATCTACTCCCCCTAGAACCATGCCTTTGTCCTTCGCATCTGATAAAAACTCTCCCCCTTTGTCATCAATGGAAAAGTTATCTTTCCATCCGGGGTTGCTCCCCCTAACTGAACTGTCCTCTTAAGGTACTTCCTCATGTAAATCTAAGACATATAAGAAAAGAATTAAAAAATAATTCATTTTGGAGTAGAAATAACTCCAAGTCTTTGGCGAAGATATTCAAAGGCTTCCCGTGGAAGTGGTTTTGTAAAGATATCTTCCACTTATTATTTTGTGCCCACATACTCAACTCTGGTATTCTTTTTTGCAACCTGCTCCCGTAGAAAATGATACTTGATTGGAATGTGCTTCGTCTTGGAGTGCATCATTGGGTTTTTCAAGATATTGATGGCGCTTCTATTATCAAAATAGATACGAATGGGCTCATCATACTCAACCTGTATATCTGTCAAAGTTTGTTTCATCCAAAGAACCTGTGTACAACATGATGATGTTGCAATATACTCTACCTCGACTGTAGATAAAGATACTAATGATTATTTCTTGCTTAGCCATCATACTAAACACTCACCCAAGTAGAACGTTGCTCCACTGGTGCTTCATCGGTCATCAATTCAACTTGCCCAATCTGCATCTATGTAGGCAATAAGTGATAGATCATTTCCTTTTGGATACCATAATCCAAACTCTTTTGTTCCTTTGAGATATCTGAAAATTCTCTTTACTGCTAATACATGTGATTCCTTTGGTGTTTCTTGAAATTGTGCCACCTGTCCAACTGCCTACATTACATATGGTCTAGTTGTTGTAACATATAATAGGTTTCCAATCATCGAACTGTATTTCCTCTGATCTATAGACTCTAAATCATCATCTTTTCTCAACTTGCAACTAGTTTGCATGGGAGTGATAACTGGTTTTCAATCTTCCATTCTAAACTTCTTTATAATTTCTTTGATATACTTGGTTTGAGAAATAAACATTCCTTGGTTGCTTTGATGTATCTGAAGTCCCAGAAAGAAAGATAGTTCTCCAAATAACGACATTTCAAATTCATTTAGCATATCTTTTGCAAATTTTTGGTTTAACCTTTCATCATCACTACCAAAAATAATATCAGCAACATAAACTTCAATTAATAAAATATTACCTTGCCTTGCCTTGATGTAGAGGTTGTTGTCTGCACTTTCTTTTATGAACCCTGCCTGCTGCAAATACTTATCCAGTCTAGAGTACCATGCTCTAGGATCATGTTTTATAACATACAGGGCCTTCTTTAATTTACACACATAATATGTGTTCTCTAACAACTAAAATCCTTCTGGTTGTTCAATGTAGACTTCTTCTTCAAGTTCCCCATTCAAAAAAGCTAATTTTACATCCATCTGATATACTTTAACATTTTTAGGGCATGCATAAGCTAAAATAAAATGGATTGCTTCCATTCTGGCAACTGGGTCAAATGCCTCTTCAAAGTTGATTCCTTCAATCTGTGCATATCCTTTACATACCAACCTAGATTTGTTCCTTGTCACCTGTCCATATTCATTCAATTTATTCCTGAAAAACCATTTTGTGCCAATCACATTCTTATTCTTTGGGCTTGGAACCAATTCCCAAGTGTCATTTTTATCTATTTGATCCAATTCTTCATCCATGGCCTTATTCCAAAATTCATCCTTGTTGGCTTCTTCAAAATAGTTTGGTTCAATTGCAGATAAGAGTGCCAGGTGTGTTTGTTCTGGTGAACGGATTTTTCTTCTAGTCTCAACTCTTGCATCTTTGTTCTTGATAATTTGATCTGAAGGATGATTCTTCTGTACTCTTTTACTAGGTTTCTTTGGAGACACCTGTTGAACTTTCTCTTCTGCTTCTATCAGATTCTCTTCATCTTCCTCTTATACTTATTTTTCATCTTCTTCTTCGAAAAGTTGTTCCATTGATTTGTTTTCTTCTTCCTTTGATTCTGATCTTCTTGTTTCATCAATTGTTATGTTGATGCTTTCCACTACTTTGTTTAATCTTAGATTGTAACACTTGTATGCTTTCCTTGTACTTGATTAACCAACAAGTATTCCTTTGTCCACACGAGAGTCAAACTTTCACATTCTACCATCTTCTCTTTTGATGTAGAATTTTCTTCCAAAAACTCTGAAGTTCTTCACACTTGTTGGTGTTCCTTTCCATAGCTCGTAGGGAGTTTTATCAGTGTTGTTTATGAGAATTACTCAGTTTTGAATGTGAACTATTGTATGCACTACTTGTGTCCAAAATATATCTATCAATTTGGAATCCATTATCATTGTTCGAGCCATTTCCTGTACTGTCATGTTCTTTATTTCAATAACTCCATTCTGTTGAGGTGTCCTAGCAACAAAGAATTTCATTTTTATTCCATGACTACTGCAGTAGTCCATAAATTCCTTTGAAGTGAGCTCTCCTCCATTATCAGATCTCAAGCATTTGATTCTTGAATCCATCTCATTTTCAACCATTTACTCATAGATATTGAAGTTTTAAAAAGCTTCTGATTTGTTCTTGAGAAAGAAAACTGCAGTCATTCTTGTATAATCATCAACTAATAACATAAAGTATCTGTCACCTTTTAAGCCCTTTGTTATAGTTGGTCCAACTAGATCAGTGTGCACAATTTCCAGTGGTCTTGTTGTTGAATATTCCTTTGATTTGAACCTGGTCCTTGTTTTCTTT
>ML776732.1:4946-22259 GCA_009831015.1 Picea engelmannii
CAACTTATATTCAATATCAAGATATAAAATGTTTTTATATATATTTAATTATTTAAATTTATCCATTAAATCAATTTATTTCAATTTCAAAATATTAATAATATATAATTATTTTTATATAATCAAAATTTCATGTAAAAAAAACTTATGATTGATTAAGATATATTAATATAAAATGGAAATTATAAACAGTTAATAGATAATTAAACTCTAAAAATACCATCAAACCATTGTAAGTGACATATTTAACATATCATCAAAATTAGAATAAAATCATTTTCTTTACCACTAAGAATTTGTAATCTACATTTAAACCTACATTTATAAAAATTAGAAATATTAAAGATGAGAAGGAAAGACCTACTTCTAGCTTGATGGTGTAATGTTTTTAATGTTAAACAAAAAAGAAAAATAACTTAGGCATTTATGTTGTTAATATATGTTATGAATAAGGACCTAGTTTTGCACTGCTTGATGTTATAACATCGTCTCTCAACCTATCTCTAACATTTAATTTTGTTTTTATGCTTTGTATTAGTTCTTTGTCTTGTCATAATTATAATTATATGTATAATGTTACACACAATCTAACTTAAGGATCATATCCTTATGTTGGGATTTAGTTCCACACTAATAATATTTGAAATTTGACATAATAAGTTATGGGGTTGCCAATATCTTAGTATTCGTTTGTTTAAAGTGAGAAGGCAAACAAAATGCCAAAAGTTTTTCTGACTAAATGCCCTAACTTATGCCAAAAGTGTTCATGTAGCATTGTGTTTTCTCTACTAGATTATGAACATGTAGGTTTGGAAAAAGATCTAAAAGGAGTCTACGTTACTTTCTATGTATTGACTTTCCTTCCTCGAAGATGATGATCCTCGATGCTGTGGGAAACGTAACTCCTGATGAGTGATGGCGAACAAACGACCCTAACCCAAACCTTCTAAAAAGAGTCTTTAGTATGGAAAGAATGAAATATCCAAATAGTCCCAAACTTCACTAGATTGAAGGATCGATTAATTATGGAATAAGCATGTTTACAAATCGATCTCGATTGAATGGTATGGAATTGGAAATATTTTACCTTGTCCACTCCAAACTTTTTTAAACTTTCTTACATGCCAAACTTTTTTAAACTTTCTTACATGGTTGTAAAATTATTTCAAAGAGTATTAAATCAATTTATGATTATGATGAAGATGACATATTTTTATCTTTTTACATGTATTTCTTTTTAAGAGGTTATATGTTCAAATTCAAAAAGATAAGGTATGCATATTTCCTTATATTTTACTAGTAAAATCAATGCTTAAAAAGTCTAGTACACCAATTTAGTGTGTGGTGACCTTAAAAATAAATTGTTATTATTATTATTATGATTATATTATTTCAAAAAGTCTTAAAACAATCTATTATAAAAAAAATCCTCAATTATAGACATTTTATTGAATAAAAACTTTTCATTTTATTTTATTTTGACTCTCTTCTAAAAGTTTTTTTTATTAAATATGCTTAACATTTAGGGCTAAGTCTTGGCTAATATAACTTAAGGATGAGATTGGTTTTTGTTTTGTTTATTTAAACTTTTAATGATTCAGTTTTAATAACTTCTTTTTTTAATTGAGTATATTATACTCAACAAAATATTATGTTTCCTCATAAAATTTTCATAGAAAGTTGTTCAAACATAATGATTTGTGTCTTTTCTATTAAAATAACTATCATTTTATCCAAAATTAGTTATTAGAAATGCCAAGATCATTTAAGAAACTCTAAAACTGAAAAATTAAAGTTAAAATATAATTCAAAATTTCTAAAAAGATTCTTTAGAATTGAAAGGATGAAATATAAAAAAAAATATATATTAATATAGATTAGACTGAAGATACCAATAGATTACGAAAGTCTTAAAGTAGATTAGATTGAAGATAAAAATGGATTAAGAAAGTCTTAAAGCCCATCTTAATATAAAAAAAAGAGATTCAACTAGAAATATTTCCATTCCAAACTTCTTACCTGGTTGTAACATTATTTGAAATTTCCTCTCCAGACTTCTTAAGTGGTTGTAACATTATTTGAATCGAATTTGAAATTAATATTTGATCAAAAGGCCATTGGGGTAAAGACATTTTACTCACTCACAATCTTCCATTTCACCCTGCAATATGATTCAAAATGAATTTCCAAACCTCCATATAATATTATTTAGATTTTTGAATCTGTAAGCCTTTCTTCAAGATGGTTGTGATATCATCTAGAACTAGTTTCACTCTCTCATGATATTTTTTTTATTAAAATATGCTTAATCTAAGGATGAGATTGATTATTATTTTGTTTAGGCAAAGTGTTAATTATTATTTTTAATATATTCTTTATATATTTGGATAAATCTTGACTAAAAATATTTTCACGTGGTTGCCTAAAATATTCAAATAAAGGTGTTCGATTTCTATTAAAATAGTTATCATTTTAAATGAGAACACTAAGCTAGTCTATAAAATCTTAAAGAAAAAAATCAAATTAAATTTTTATGATGTTTTTTTTTTCTATTTTTTTAATCTTTTTGCCTTAAATATTTATAAATTAGGATGAAATGAAATATTTACACACTATGATGAAATGTTTTTATGACCATACATTACTTTTTGTTTTTTTAAATAAAGATCATGCTATGCATATTTCTTCATAACAAAATCTTATTTCACAACCTTATTTTGATTAGGTAAGGTTGAATAAATTTGATTTACATATCAATTATGAGGCAATGCATTATAGAGCACACATATGCACTTGTTAGTTGGTTTAAAATTGTTGAATTGATTTCTAAGAAACTTCACTTTTGTTGATTTCATTCATTTTTAAGAAACATCTTGAGGCTCATATATTGACATACTCCAACTTCTTTTTGACAAGTTTCTTGTCATTATATACATAACCCTCTGAAATAGTAATGCATTATAGGGAAGGTATATGCACTTGTTAGATAGTTTAGTTTTTTTTAATTCATTTCTAATAAATTTATTTTACACCATTTATAAATTTATTTTTGTAATATCACAACTTATATTCAATATCAAGATATAAAATGTTTTTATATATATTTAATTATTTAAATTTATCCATTAAATCAATTTATTTCAATTTCAAAATATTAATAATATATAATTATTTTTATATAATCAAAATTTCATGTAAAAAAATTCTATGATTGATTAAGATATATTAATATAAAATGGAAATTATAAATAGTTAATAGATAATTAAACTCTAAAAATACCATCAAACCATTGTAAATGAAATATTTAACATATCATCAAAATTAGAATAAAACCATTTTCTTTACCACTAAGAATTTGTAATCTACATTTAAACCTACATTTATAAAAATTAGAAATATTAGAGATGAGAAGGAAAGACCTACTTCTAGCTTGATGATCTAATGTTTTTAATGTTAAACAAAAAAGAAAAATAACTTAGGAATTTATGTTGTTAATGTATGTTATGAATAAGGACCTAGTTTTGCACTACAAGTCCTTGGCTTGATGTTATAACATCGTCTCTCAAGCTATCTCTAACATTTAATTTTGTTTTTATGCTTTGTATTAGTTCTTTGTCTTGTCGTAATTATATGTATAATGTTACACACAATCTAACTTAAGGATCATATCCTTATGTTGGGATTTAGTTCCACACTAATACTTATCTTCTAAATTTTATGTGTGTCTTACAATTATTTTAGATCTATGTTAAATCTAGATCTATCAAGCTCCTATTGCAAAATAATAATGAAGTGTTTTCACCTGACAATCTTGATCACTCTTAGTGTTTGACACAATATTCTGAAAAAGGAGATAGTTTTTCACTGGACGTCCTTGTGTTTATGTTATAACATCCTCTCTCAATATAACACTAACATATAGTTTTGTTGGTATAATTTATACGTATACTTTCACATGTGGTCATTAACTATATAATGTTATAAACTATATAAATTAAGTTTCATGTCATGAAGTTGGGATTTAGTTTCACACTAATACTTATATTCTATGTTTTGTGTGTGTCATGCAAGTATCTTACATCCATTTTAACTCTAGCTCTATGAAATTCCTAATCCAAAGTATTTAGGGTTTTCACCTCACAAATTTGAACACTCTTAGTGCTCAAGAGATCTGGAGTTACTATGGATCTAAGTTGATTTATATATTTTTTGTTAACTCATTGAAATAAATCACTTGGTAATATTGATATTAAAGTATATTATTTTTTATATGCTTTAACATGAAATGAGAATTACACCCACTCATTCATCACAATATTCCCAATATTTCATTGTAGAATGTACATCTTCATAACATCACAATTGGATAAGATTGTTGTGAATAATCTGACATACCTAGCAATTTTAGGATGGAGATGGTTTGTAAGATAATACAAACACCAAAAGTTTTATCAATTTGAAATATTTCTTTGGGTTGCAATTTTCCTTTTATTTTTTCAATTTTATAAAGACTTTAGAAAAATCCATTGGATGTTTATGAATATCAAAATATGTAATTGTAATGTTCCGAACCAGGATATGAGGGGAGATTATGTTTTTTGTCCCAAATTCATTATTCCTTCTTATGTGAATGTGTTGTTAACTTCTTATAAATAGTTTTCTCAATGAGGAATATTGTCCAACATATAACATACATCCATCACAAAAAAAATAGAAAAGACAACATGGAACCTTATTATGGATGGAAACTCAAAAAATAAGTATAGTGATACCTAATGATTGTAATAACAGTTGCATAATACTCCTAAGCAATAATAATCTAATGGCTTCCAGAAAGCTACACAATCTACTACAAAAAAAACATAAGAAAACCTAGAATGATGTCAATCCACTATCTGAAGACTCACCGAGCCCAACATTTTTCTATTATAGTAGTACCGAATATACAAGTGACCTTCCAATTCTTTCTGCAACCCCTCAAAAACTTGATCTGACAACTGTTGTAACCCCATTTTGCAGAGGTCCTCATGGGATGACTACGAGGAGTCTAGCGGGGCCTTATGGGAAAACCCTACCTCAACTCCCATGGGTGTCACCTCCTATAGATCCACGAAAAAACTCTGACACCTGTTGATATGACACTCAATGTCCCCCTAAAAATCACCGCAAACACCTTGCATAATTCGATATGCCTACCAACTCTCTCTGGAAAAAAAACAAACAAAACAATGAACTTCAATGAGAACTGCAGATGAATTCTCTTGTTTGTCTAGCTAGGGTGGATATTGCACCACCAAAACTAAACCTACAGTGGAAGGGTTTTTCCCAAAACCCCAATGAAAATGATGGCTACAAGAGAACTCCAATAGGATATCAAATCATAATTCCAAATAAAATGGTTACCCCTCTATTTATCCTTCCTTGGGCCTTCTAAATATTTCCTCTTTTTTTAACCAAATCAAACCCTTATTTTATTTTTCTCTCCAACTCCAATTAAATATAATTATTTATTTAACAACACTTTTTGGATTTGTCATTCTTTTAACCCCGTGACACCAAATAAATCTCATTGACTCCATTTTTATTATTAACTATAACATACGGGATTCGTTTATGATATTGAGTCACCCTCCACCAATTGGAAGGAGACATTACAATCCTCCCTTCCCAAGATTGCTTGTCCTCAAGAAACTTCAGATCATGATTTTGTAATATCTTCTCTCCTTCCGAGGTAGCATATTCTGTGGGAAATCCTCTCTATATAACCATGTATTCTCAGATGACCCTGCTCCTCAGTCTCTTCTCCTTGGCATCAACAATCCTTTTGGGAGCTAGAACCAAATTTCCTTCCTCATCAAGTGTAGAAAGATATGTCAAAGAGGTGACATGTTGTCCCAATGCCTTCTTGAGGTAGGATACATGGAAGGTGTTGTGGATCCTACTACCCTCTGGTAGCTCTAGCTCATACACGACTTCCTCAATTTTCATAACTACTTTGTAGGGTCCATAAAAACGAGGCTTCAACTTCTTTGCATCACTCTTCTTCAATGAAAATTGTATGTAAGGATACATGCTAAGAAAGTCTAGATATCCAACCTCTAATTCACAGTATTCCCCCTTCCTATCTACACACATCTTCTGTTGATTCTAAGTGGGATGCAAATTCCCTTTCATGACTCTCAAGATGTCTTGGCTTTCTTGAAACGAGTCTTTAGCCTTAGGAGCTCAAATCTCCCCAAACACAAAATACACAAAAGATGGAGCATCATATCCATACAATGTCATGAAGCGGATTATCCCTATGGAAATATGATGAGTGGTGTTGTAGAAATGCTCTACAAGATGAAATCGCTTTATCCATGTTCACTATTGCCTTGACACATACTTCCTCGGGTACTCGTCGTGTTGATATTATGGTAGTTGCGGGAGGTATTTACCTCCACGTGTAAACCTAACGAGAATAGAATATTTGGGGAAGCAATAAGAATCCCTAATGAGTTGGCTAATAACCCTAGAAGACAAGTCGGCTCAAGAGGATAATTTCTATTAGGTTATTAGCCTCCAAGAGAAGAAGTCATCTAGAAGAAATATTATATATCTAAGTAAATAGGCACCCAAAATGAGAAGTCAGCCCAGGTAGTTAGCCAGAATTAGTATAAATACAGGAGCCCGGTCTTCATTCTGGTGGGAATTCTCAGAACTGCAGAGCTCACTTGTTCGCACTGCAGTTAGCCAATTTGTCTGCAAGTTTAGAGGAGAAGTTGTTGTTGCAGTTGCTGCAGGTAGTAGATTACGTTTTGGCTTGGAATATCTCTTGGTTATGGTTTGGAATATCTAATCAGCTCTTGTTTTGTGCACTATCGTTGGATAAAGGTGCACTGCACTTTGTTTGAATACCTAGCCTAGGGTTTTCTTCCAGAGTGACTTTTTGTCAAGGTTAAGATGCTCGAAGGGTGGCTTTGGCCTATGGTTGGCTGATAACAATGATATTGTCTATGGTAAAACAAGCGCATCCATCATATTCTAACAGGTTATGGGCCCACACCTCCTTCATTCAGTCTAACCACTGAAAGGGAGCATAGACATAAGGATATTAAGCTCATTGAAGAATTGTATCTAGGGTTTCTAGTAGGAGTAGTCACCAAAGCACTTCCATTAGGGTTACTAGCAAGTGAAGTTGCAGAAACCCTAAGCCTCTCGTTGAGGCACCTTGAGTGAAGGGATTGACCTAACTTCTGTATAGACCAGTCTGAGCTAGCCTAGCTCATCTCGTGGTACTCTTAGTAAGAAAAGACGTCAAGTTTGAGTTTTTGGTCAAATTTAGGGTTGGCCAAGTCAAAGAAGCAATGACTTACTCTATGAAGTAATAAAACAAGTTAGATGGAGATTCTAACTTTGGAGTATGAAAGACAAGGATTGACCTCATCCTTGACAGGAATAAAGTGTTGGATATCATGAAAGGAAATATCATGGAACCAGAGTTTGAAGAAGGAAAAGAGAAGGAATCACATAACATTGAAATTATGGAGAAGTTCAAAGACAATGATATCAATGGCATGAGTATCATAGAGGAATATATAAAATACCACTTGATACCTTACATCTCCCATATTGACTCATCAGAGAAGAAGTACGATGCCCTAACAAACCTCTTCTCAGTCATAAACATTGGACAAGTAATGATTTTGAAGAATGAGCTATGTGACATGAAGCTGAATGATGATGACAGCATAACATCATACTTTGTGAAAATATATCAGTTAAGAGATCAACTACAAGCTATTGAAGAGATCATTTAAGAGAAGGAATTGGTAAATATAGTACTCAATGGTATTCCCAAGACGTGGGATGCATTTGCCGCAAGCATGAACACAAGGAAGGAGTATCCTACATTTGAAGAACTTTGGACTTGTTGTGATCAAGAAGAATCAAGAATCAATGCAAAAGAGAAACCCCAAAATAAGTACGATGATCAAGCCTTCACAACAAGTTTCAAGGATTTCAAGAATAAAACAATGCTTGTCTCCAGGAAGAAAACAAATCAAGAGAAAGATATGTCAAGGATACAATGCTTCAATTGTCAAAAGTATGGTCACTACAAGAATCATTGTCACGAGTTAAAGAAAAGGAAGGAAACACACAAAGCATTAGTTGCTGAAGAAAAGGAACCCTCAAATAAAACCAAGCAGGACAAACAAACTTCTTCTTCTAAGACAAGGTAACAATACTCTTCATAGTTCTTGTACATACCATGTTTTCAGTACATATCTTGCATATCTATTTTTTAGAAGATAATATTTTCAAAGAGAAACTATGCGTATGGAAGAACAATAAGATAAGGACTGCTATCACTATGACTATAAGACAAGATGCAAGATAAGATGAAATAAAAAAGAAACCTAGAAGAAGTAAAGACAAAAAGAAGTTAGCAATAAAGAGGAAATTGGAAAAATGTTTGTAACACTTTGCAGAAGGAAATAAGGATGTAGATGGAAGTGTGGACTCTCCTAGATGGAGGGATCTAATTATATATTCCCAAAAGAAGAGAATGCAAGAATTAGGAGGGATATAATCCTATGATCCATTAAAGGTGATAAATTATATATCTATGGTAGCAGCATGAAAAGAAGTACGTGTTCATTTTGACCTTAGAAGAAGTCTTCTTCGAAAAGAATCCTTAAAGAATCCCTAGTTACCCATCCACATCGATGATCGTACTATGAAAGGAAGAATCTGGAATATTCAGAGCATGAAATATATAGAAAACTCCATGGACCCAAGATCTAAAGATAAACATGAGGAAGAACATGAATATTCCAAGAAAGAAAGAAAATCCAGAACAACCATTCATTGTATCAATAATCACAAGATTATCGGCCTGATATGAACTCACCAAAAGAAATCAAGCAGAGGTACTGAAAGTTGTGATGAGGAACAGTGTATGAAAGAATTATGAATGTAAGAATTGTGAGATCCAGAACTAGAGGTTATCCCAAATGGGGGGAGAAGACTATGATGATTACTTGTTCCAGTAAACCAGATATATCTCTACATGAGCCATTATATCATCCACAATATCCATAGGCTAGAATTGACATCAGATGAATGTAAAGACTACTCTCTAGAATAATTTAACAAAGAGTGTATGTACAACAACCTCAATTCTTTGAAGTATACCAAAAAGAGATGCTTGTATGCAGATGGAAGAAGACAACTTCGTGGAGAACCTCCAATGCACAACAAAAGCATGGTGAAGACTTTCTATAACAAAGATATTGTATCAGAATGATTACTCAGAAGATCGGGATGATCGATTGCCAATCCATGACAAATATCTCATTATGACATAAGAAGTGGCACATGGAAATGTTCCAGTTTAAGCCTTGCGATGACGTTATGAGGTAATGGGGATCAAAAGATGAATCCAATAATGACACACTATATTGATCAAAGCTATATGACGCCTTCAGAGAAAACTAGTGTTCAATAAAGTCCAAAGTACTTTGAGATCAAGCATTACATTCTCTATGATGAAGTCCAGAAAACAGAAGTGGTTCTTCAATATATATATATCTCCACATATGAGAAGATAAGCAAACATTTTGGTAAAGCCTTTGTTCAAGATGAAAGAGTTTGCATACTTAAGCTGGAGCTCATGGAGATGACTTCCCTATTGAAAAAGGAAGAGATGAATCTCAGGTTGAGAGGGAGCACTGATGTGTTATCGATCTATGGACAGTCATTTTTCAGTTTGAAAAATGGTCTATAATGAGCAGTTACTTTCCAATTCGGAAAATGGTTTGAGATTTTTTATGGACAAACATTTTCTAGTTCGAAAAATGGTCCAGATCGAATGGTCATTTTTATAATAAAAATGGTTTGATGGATTGTTGATGTACCATAGACAATGATTTCCCATTATGGTTAACATGGGGAATGGTCTAGGACAATCTCTCTTCTTTATGGTTAATCAAGAAGATTAGTTTGCCTCGTCGGATAGTCATTATTTCGAATCTCATAGTTGTGAGCAGTTTAGAAGAATGGTTCATTTTGGAGGTTGGTGCAGGACATTCATTTCCTTAGGAAATGGTCTGGACAATCATTCCCTAGGGAAGATACGTTCTCTCCAGGTTACACTTTGTTTAGTGACGGAGGAATGGCCCAAATGAGTGAATCGTCCAGGTTCAACAATCAGGACAAGCATTCCTTAGGGCAGACTCATTCTCTCCATGTTACACTTTGTTTAGTGTTGGTGGAATGGCCCAGGATGGGGAATGGTCCAGGTTCAGAAATCATGACATTTATTCTTCCTTGCTTTAGAAGAATAGTCCAGATAGCTCATCACTAATATTTGAACTTCTGAGGGCATATGCAATCCAGATCTCCTAGATGTGAGTGGAAGAATGGCCCAAATGATTTAGTTTATATCATAACATTATTTATGTGCAAGTTGATATCAGAGGATTGTTATGAATACTATATGTCTCTATACAGTAGATGTATACTACTGTGGTGGATGTGTTCCACCTTTTTTTACTATACGTTATTAATCAAGTACTTGTGTGCTACTTGGTGTGGTAGTGTACCATTATATTGTAGTTGTGTACTACTATGGATAGAAACAATTGTGTTCTATTGAATGATATTGTTCAGATTTCCTTGAATACTATCAATAGTGTTGGAAATGATTATCAGCTAGATGGATGATCAATGGATATATATCTCCCAGATGGAAAATGGTTAATGACATTTATTCTTCTGGGACATAAGTTTAGATTAGAGGAATGGCTCTTGTGTCACTCTGTGGAGTGAGTGAATTATCCATCATCATGTCTAATTACTCATATGGAGTATGGTTTCGAGAGATGATTCAGTTGATGACATTGATAGTGATGATGGTGCTCATGATCTAGTCATGAGATAATATATACAACTATGTTGATGCTACCGAGTGAATGGTATGTTTGTGCTCAAGACCATTACCTATAATACCTCCCTAGCTAGGAGGGAGTGTTGATATTATGGTAGTTGCATGAGGTATTTACCTCCACGTGTAAACCTAATGAGAATATAATATTCTAGGAAGCAAGAAGAAAACTAATGATTTGGATAATAACCCTAGAAGACAAGTCTTCTCAAGAGGATAATTTGTATTAGGCTATTATCCTCCAAGAGAAGAATTCGGCCAAAATAAATATTATATACTAAGTAAATAGGCACCCAAAATGAGAAGTCGTCCCTGGAAGTTAGCGAGAATTAGTATAAATACAAGAGGCCAATCTTCATTCTGGAAGGCATTCTCAGAACTGCAAAGATCACTTGTGCGCACTGCAGTTAGTCATTTTGTGCACAAGTTTGGAGGAGAAGTTGTCATTGCAGTTGTTGTAGCTAGCATATTACTTTTTGTCTTGGAGTATCTCTTGGTTATGGTTTGGACTATCTGATCAGCTCTTGTTTGGTGCGATATCCTTGGATAAATGTGCACTACCCTTTGTTTGGCTATCTAGCCTAGGTTTTTCTTCCAAGTGATTCTCTGTCAAGGTTAAGGTGCTCGTAGGGTGGCTTCAGCCTATGGTTGGGTGACAATAGTGATATTGTCTATGGTAAAATGAGCACATACATCATATTCTAACACGTAGTTCCAATTTTTTAGTATTTTTGTCTTCCCATCTTTCTTGGGATGATAAATAGGAATAAGTGTTGAATCTATTCTGGATAAACTGAACAACTCCTCCCAAAACGAACTTATAAACTTGTTATCTCAGTCACTGACTATGTTCCTCAAAAGACCATATAGTATGAACACTTCCCTGAAGAATAGATCTTCTACCTACGAAGCACTATACTTTGTAGGAATAGAAAGCAACTGAACACAGTTTTTCAATATGTCCACCACCAGATAGATACAGTCCCTACCCTACACCTTCTGTAATCCTATGATGAAGTCCATGGAAATTTTATCCCACTTCTCCTCTGGAATCAACAATGGATGAAGTAGTCTTGCAGGATGTTTGAACTCTAGCATTTTCTACTCGAAAGTCATGCAATCCATCACATGACAAAGTAAATTCCCCTTGAGACCCTTCCATGAAAATCTCTTCCTTACCTTCCTGTAGGTCTTCAGGTACCCCTCGTGCCCTGCCAATGGTACATCGTGTATTTCGCTAAAAATTGTATTCTTCAGTGTGGACTCAGGGACATGATAGATTTTGTATTTGTATTGTATGATGTCATCCAATACCCTATAATGATCATCCTTAACAATTCCCTCCATTAGCTCATAGGAGAAGGTATTCTTTGACTATTCCACCAAGAGATTAGACTTCTAGTATGTTGAGATATTTGAGATGGAGAAGGCTATGGATATCCTCGATAATGCATCAAAAAATATATTATTCTTCCCCTTTACATACTCAATGTAAAAATAATATGTGTGTACCTTACTCACCCATTTTTGTTTCCTCTAATTCATCTCCTACTACTCCAAGAAGTATCACAAGTTGTTGTAGTCAATACTAGCCATGAAGCATCCTCGTACCAAGTACTTTCTGAATGTTTCCAATGCATGCATGATGGCCAAAATATCCTTATCATAGATTGGATAGAGATTATATGAATCCATTAAACCCCTGCTCTCGAAATCTATCAGGTGTCGGTTCTACATCAATATGGCTCCTATCCTTTCGACGGATGTGTCGCACTCCAGAACAGGCTGTGTGAAATATGGGAGTGTTGATACTGGGAAAGTGCTCATCACCTTCTTCATTTTTTCGAATGTTACATGTGAATCCTCTGGCCATCGAAACACTCCCTTCTTGGTGAGGTATTTCAATGGTGCAGTCAATCGTGAAAATCCTTTCACAAAGTTCCTGTAGTAGTTACATATCTCGAAGAACCCACACAAATCTATGAGTAACCTGGGGGTGGGCCAGTATAATATGGTCTGGATATTCTCCCGATTCACCTTTACACCCTCAACACAAATCATGTTCCCCATATATAGGATCATTTTTCAACTCGAACTCACACTTTTCCTCCTTGGGAAATAACGACTACTCCTCCATAATGTTTAGAATATCGTCCAGATGCTTTAGGTGTCACTCCCACATCCTATTGTAGATGACAAGATCATCAAACAACACCAGTAATAATTTTCTAAATTGTTTCTTGAATATATTTTTTGTGCATGAGTGAAAGGTAGGTGGTGATATAGTCACTGAAAGGGCATGACTAGAAACTCATAATGCCCATAGTGACAAATCAATGATGTTTTATGGATATCCTCTCTGACCTGAATATGGTGGTATCCTAATCACAGATCAACCATTGAGAAGTATATTTCCCCATGAAACTCATCAATCATGGGTATTGGGTATTTTTTTTTTATGGTATTCTTGTTTAGTGCCTTATAGTCGATGCACATCCTCATAGTACTACCGACGAGGTGAAAAGAATATAGGTATACCTAATTTTTCCCATCCGTATAAACCTCTTTATCGCCTTCTCTATTTCTTGCTTGGACCTCTTTAGATATTTGTATATAGTGGTGATTTGAGGCTTCAACCCCTCTTCTAGCTCAATGACATGCTCAAATCCTCTGTTAGGTGGTCTCCCTACTAGATATGATTCAAGCACTTTCTCATTCTTTTCAAGCAATGCCTCAATATCCATTATGTAATGTTGGAGTTCCTATGATGGCTTCTCCATGGTGATCAATCATACTTATGTGCAATACATGTCCTCATGTCTAAATAGGACCTCCATATAGTGGTTAGAAACGATCCTAGGAGCACCTATCGACATACCTCTCAGGATGATACATGGTACACCCTTGTCCTAGAACTCCATCCTCATGTCCTAGTAATTCATATGAATATCTCCCAATGAGTACATCCACTGAATTGGTAGCACCACATGAGTATATGTTAAATCAATGAGTTAAAATTCATCGATCAACGTATAGTTTCCCAATGTTACCTCAAATCTCCTAATCTTCTAAGTACATGTCATGTTGTACCCATATTCTATTACCACACTAAATCCATTGAAATCCTCTACAGGGATTTTTCTACTAGTGTCAAGTGAAGCAACAATGAGGTTGTGGGTGTCCCCTCCATCAACCAATTTTGTAACCCTTTACCTCTATACAATGCCTCTGACCCTAAAAGTGTAATATTTAGGGAATCTTGAAAGTGTGGAAATGGTCACCGCTTTGGGGATATCCTGCAATGGCGCTTTCTCTATAGAAAATGATGGCTCACCACTATTCTGTCAAATAAATTTACCATCACTGTCATCCTCCTCATCAGAGAATACCTTAATGTAATGGACTTTACCTTTTCCCATACATCAATGACCTAGTTCCCACAGATCTTTGCAACTGAAGAATATTTTATTCCTCCTTAATTCCCTCCGAGTCTCCTCATATGTCCCGTCCTTCTTTGTCCAGAACTTCTAGGACAACTTTGTATCCTTACCCCCTTTAGGTATGAATGTGTTTTTTGGTACCTTCTTATTGACTGTGTAATTTATTTTCTCAGATACCATGATGGCTGCCTATAATTTGGTTGGCCTAAAGGAATAAAATCACTAAACTTTGTTGAGAAATATCTATCACCATAACTTCCATCCTCTGAAAATATCTTATGTATGATTCTTATGTACATGTCTTTATCAATTGTGACAACTCCTTGAAGTGTATCTCAGGGTCATTCTTAGAAAAGTTCTCCATCAAAATATTATTGAATTCCACATATGAAGTGATATCAACATGACCTAATGCGACCAGCCCATGTTACCACCATTTGTGAGATTCTCCTTCCAAGTGAAGGGTGTATACTTAAATGGTTATGCCTCGATCATTAGATTAAGTTGGATGTAATTGTTTAACTTATGTACACAAGACTTGGTAGTAATCTTTGGAGACCCATCGAAAGGTGGAATAGTCAACCTTTCCATCTTGTGCAAGAGGTAAATGTTTAGTGGGATCTATGTTCCTTTGTTCCCTTGACTCGGTTTGTATTTATGTTTTAGATCACATAATTAATTATAGGAAAATTTATCATGGATGTATTCATCTATCGTCTTGTACTCCCTATATGATGTGTTAATATAAATCCCTTGACCTGGTTGTTCATGTTCTTCTATAGGATATCCTCTCATGAAATTTGATAATAAAGGCATGGAAATATTTAGGCTCCTGCTCTAATTTGGTGTATGGTTATTGATACTATTTGTGTGTATTTTTTCATCCCAAAGGGATCCATTGGGTCCACCTTGACTCTCACCATTCGTAATCCCACACTATCCTATCAATAGTGTGATTGCCTCAAGTGTTTGTTGTTGGAACCTTTTTTTGTCTTCCTATCTCCGAGATGCCTCATTTTTTCCTTTGACTAGATATTTTAATATTTGGAGAATAGTCCCTTCATGGTTGTCTCCCATGCTTCCTTATGGTTCTAACTCTATATGATATGTTTCTCTTTCTGGTGACTCTTGAGAGGTATGTCCTCCATGCCATTTTCTTCTGGGCATCAATGTAGTCACAGGATGGCAGTGCCACTAGCTTTGATTGCACTGTAATATCCCCAACTAGGATAGGAAGGGAAATTATGTTTTATGTCCTAAATTTTTTATTCCTTCTTATGTGAATTTGTTGTTAACTTCTTACAAATAGTTTTCTCAATCAGGAATATTGCCAAACATATATCATACATGCATTCCACAAAACATAGAGTAGATAAAATGGCATCTTATTATGGATGGAAACTCAAAAAAGTAGTAAAATGATATATAATGGTTGTAATAACAGTTGCATAATAATCCTAAGCAACACAAATCTAATGGATGCAAGGAATATACACAAACTACTACAAAAAAAACACAAAAAAACCTAGAATGATGCCAATCCACTATTCGAAGACTCATTGAGCCCAACATTGTTGTGATCCAATAGTACCCACTATGCAAGTGGCCTTCCAATCCTATCCTCAACCCCTCAAAAACCCAATATGAAAATTGTTGTAACCCGAATTTGCACTGATCCTCATGGGATGACTACGAGGCAACTAGCGGGGCCTCGCAGGACAACCATATCTCAACTTGTGGGGGTGTCGCCTCCTACAAATGCATGAAAAACCCTCTGGCACCTGCTGAGTCGAAACTTGAAATCCTCCTAAAAATCACCACAAGATTCCTTTGCAAGTTGATATTCCTCTTAACTCTCTCCAAAAAGAAACCAAACACAACAATGAGCTTCAATGAGAACTTTGGATTTATTCTCCTCTTTTTCTATCTAGGGTGGATATTGCACCACCAAATACAAATCTATAGTCGAAGGTTTTTTCCCAAAAAATGAATGAAAATGTAGGCTACAAGAGCACCCCAACAAGATATCAAATCATAATTACAAATAGAAGGGTTACTCCTCTATTTGTCCTTCCTTGGGCCTTCTAGATATTTCTTCTTTTTTAACCAAATCAAGCCCTTACTCTATTTTTCCCTCCAAATCCAATTAAATATAATTATTTATTTAATGTCATGTTTTAGATTTGTCACTCTTTTAACCCCGTGACACAAAATAAATATCATTGACTCCCTTTTTATTATTGACTATACCCTATGGGACTCGTATAGGCTACTGAGTCATCCTTCGTCAATTGGAAGGGGACATTATAGTAATGAACTCATTTTTTTTTATAATCCAAAGCATACTCTATCCTAACATAATGGTGTAGGACCAATAAACCACGTTGGTGTATGGATTCAAGGAGGTCCACATCCTAACAATTAATGTGGTTTGTGGAGAGGTAACCCAAATCTTCACAAAAGAGAGTTTGTAGTACTAAAAGGATGAAATCTCCAAAGTGAGAAACCTTAAGATTGACTAGATTGACAAAACATTCAACAATTTTATAAGTTCTCGTAGAACGAATATTAATGAATAGGGCATCGATGTTGAGAAATCTAACCCACTTTGATCCTTCCAACATGGTTGTAACATTTTTCAAAATAGATCTCTAAACATTCCAATACAATTGTGACATTATCCAAAATTATGAATCTCCATACCTTCCAACTATTATGAATAATATAGAAATTAAGTATTTAGTATATTGCTGGAATGCAAATCAAATTTGTTAAATTTTTTCTAGGTAGTTTTAGTTCGATCAGTTTTCGAATACACTTTTTGAGGAATTGAATAAGTTGTCCATTATCCCTATAAATTTACTCATTTTCAAGAAGTAATTCAAAGAGTAAGTGAGAAAATCTATCTTGAATCTTGTGTAAGATTGTTTTTTTTTTTTTTTTTT
>ML776732.1:22294-51867 GCA_009831015.1 Picea engelmannii
TATGATTTGGTATCAAAGCTAGGTTGAGGAGTATAAGAAAGAGGATATGAATATTCCAATTGGACTATGTTGTCTAAATAATAGCCCACATTAAGTGTAGAGGAGAATCAATATATTAATTGGTTTCTTGAAGTTCCCTTTCACTAGAATAAAGGAGAATGACTCCAAATCATCACTCCAAATCACTAGAATAAAGGAAAATCACTCCAAAGATGTAACGAACCTAATCGTTACGACTGCAGGTGAAGCATAAATGCAAAAAAAAATTTTTGGCAGGAAGGCAACGACGAAAACAGTTGAACCACAGAACACATGACGAGCACAAGCATGCCATTTAGGCAACATACAACTACGACTCAACCTACTAGCACAACGAGCAGCTGGATGAGACATGTGTAATAAAAAGATAGAAACGACCTCTCGACCAAGACAAACATGACAACATCTACAAGCTAAGGGACAACCTCTGCCATATTGACACAATGACCTTGACGGCCAGTGACTAGAACCAATATGGTGTGGAACCCCAACGCATGAAGGCATTCAACCAATGAACCAACAGAAAACTTACAAAAATCAACAACACTCACACCGAAGACACAGAATCAAGAAAAGTTACCATTTTCCCCTATCCAATAGGGCATGCCATGATCCTCTCATTAGGACTCATGTCATCCCTAGGTGATAGGTGTGGCGATAAGCCTGGCACAACATAACCTATCTGGACCAAGAACTCATGAAAAATCCACGCACTAGGAACGTAAAAAGTGACAAGAAGACTACACCCACATGCCCAAGCAATAGGTCGACAAGATGCAAGATGACGTCACTTAAGAAAAAGCACAAGAACAAACATGACTTGTCCATCAACCCACCCCTTGAGCAAGAGTTCTAAGTGTGAAGGAGTGAATGGTAACCAGGCTACTAGGGTCCTAAACGTTATCATAGGGTGTCTTAAGTTAGGCACTCAACAAATCAAGAAATATTGATTAACAAAACCCATTGTCCATTAGATTAAGTGAACTACTGAATCATGTTACTTATATAGTAACCAATTTGTTGTCTAAATTAACAAGTCTAATTTAGTCAATAAATAAAAATCTAAAATTAAGGATTTAACAATAAAAAACAATACTAATAACATCAATATTAAATGGTGTTCATCTATTAACAACATTAGTATATAATGCTATTAACACTATTAATATACAATACTATAATTATAGCACTAACAACATTATTCGATGTCATTCTTTAATCCATTAGATGAACACATTGTCCTAGGGTTGTTTTCTAATTTAGCAGTATGAAACTTGGTGTAATCAATTTGCTACAAGCATGCTAGGTAAGACATTCAATATTAATCGCAAGATATGTCGTTCAGTATATACTATAGTGTTGTTGGCTATTATTATACATAACACATATAAAAATATTGTCACACATATTATGGTTATTGTCAAGCTAGCATACTATCAAATTTACTGCCAAAATTACTGTCGGTGTAATAATTAAGTGTTGTTTGGAGGCAAGTGTTAATGTTACATAACATCCAAGAGAAATCTAACTCACTGGCATAAGTGCATATGGATAGATGTTATATAAGAAAATACGAATATCACTAAAGCCAAAATCTAGGGAAACTCTTCCATGATAGCATAAATTAATTTACTATGACAACATCATTAATCACTGCCTATCCATTCAAGATATGTTGGCTGAATTAAACCCATCATTGTCCCACATTACCCAAACTCTTGACTTCAATCTCCCACACGCATCCTATTAATTACAGGAAAGATGAAATAATGAAATGGCTTAGTATTAAAACAAGAGAGCGTGGAAAGAGGAAGGAATCACTATCATTTATTCTTAGAAGGGTTGTCAGAAAACATCATAAAAGGCTAACATAAACACAACAAAATCCCCACCGTTGCACAGAAATTAAGTTGCCCCTTTTACATAGTTATTACAACTACCCAACACACGGTAACATGCCACCAATGCATTTTAAAAATGCTACCCACTATATCTACCCATTACCCATAGATATGCTATCGAATACGCACTCCAATACACGAATTGTGCCCACCATTACAGGCACCCAAGAAAGAATTTCTCTAAGCAATTACATAGTCTACGCATCAATCAATCAATATGCTTCAAATTTTGAGGATATCACTTTTGATTAAAAGATATGATAAAATCATGATGGGAACATGAACAAAAGCGAAATGGAGCCACTTGATAAAAAAAAAATTCGATTGAACTGTCTAGAGTGAGAATTAAACTGTCTAAACACCAAAAAATCTTAGAGTTGAAAAGGTCATGTATGTTGAGTTAGGGATGAGTCATAGATGATAAATTCGTGGTTTTAATATATAAATTTGTGGTGTTAATACATAAATTCATGTTTTTCCGTGAGATTAATTGAAATAGAAATACATAGGAGGGAATCACTGTATGAATAATTATTCACATGATAATTACCAAGGCATAAAAAAAATCCCTGCCAAGCATCAATTTAAAATGCAGTCACACTCTGTACACAATAATTTAATGGAATCTTGATAAATCACGGCTAAATGGAAATGTAGGTATGCAAGAACATTCAGAAACGCAATGAGAAAAGGAATTAAAACGTAGTCAAGTAAATACAAGAAGTGAAACACAGTCAAGTAAATAAAAGTTTGAGATGCAATCCAGTGTGGAAAAAAACAAAGTATAATCATAGGTCAGAGATGTAAAGATAAGCTGAAATTTGCATATTAAATGGCAGACTAGAAGTAAAAAAAAAACACACAGTATATTCGCTAGGAGAAGCATAAAAAATGCAGACGTAAATCATCGCGAGGAAGGGTATTAAAAATGCAAAGTTTCTTTGCCAGGATTGCATCAAACATAGAATTAATTAATTTCCAGGAAGGGTATTAAAAACGTAGAGAACAACGTAGAGGATCATAAGCAGTTTGCTGCAGGAAAGGAATAACAATAGAAGATGTAATCAATCGCAACAAGGTGCAAGAAAATCACTCAAACACAAAAAATCAATAGGGGTATACAGTTGGGTAGAAGCATCCTTCGCTCATCATCCACGCAAAGAAAAGTAGGGAGTTAAGATCTATAGGTTTATTAACACCGAAGTGATGACCGTCGATCTGGCTCCTGTCTAACTACTCAGGCCAGGAATGATGAGCCAGGGACGAGGGAGAAGTAAGAAGCGCAATATCATCACAAAATCAATAAAACTGTAGGACAATCACAACATTCAGGGATCTATTACGAAGGATATCAAGTCAAGCAGGGAAATTGAGGCTAAGGAAATTTAAGTTCTCAATTAAAATGCTAAGTTCAGCACCTTCTTTACATAGTTAAAAATATAGAAATAAAAGGATAAGGTGAATTATAATCTACCATGAAGAATGAAAGAAAGCATACCATAGCCCAAGTTGTCTGCTCTGAGTCGTTGTCTCGGGTGCTCCGTGTCGGTCCTGTTTGCTGACCAATGAGACTTCATCGGTACCTTCCATCCAACGCTAGGGGTAATAATCTTCCCCCTTAGCCCCCAATATGAAAAGGGGCCACACACACTGAGCCAGAGATCAGCTAGCTCCCAGCTCACCTTGTAAGGCCGAGCTACGACTCCCCACTGAGATGGGTATGCCAACTCCCACAAGCTAAGTTAGTCAAGTATGAAATTCTACAGTGTAACATTATGCATAAAAGAATACATCCATCCTCCTCCTCCTCCCTCCTTTATATAGAGTTTCTAGGTCATTTACTTTCCCAAAATCTCATTTAATTTAATGTTCAATAATTTAATTCATAAAAATGCTCCCCGTACATGTGTCACCCATCCCCTTCATTGCACCATAAATTAATTTCATTAATTAATTAATTACTCCTATTTCCCTCACCCACCTGAAAGCATTCCTAGAATCCCTCCTAGGTGTCCCCATATTCCCTTACACCAATTAATGACCTTCCCCCTTACTAAATTACTAGTTGAGTTTAATTTAGAAAGTTCTTAAATGCTAGATACAATACCTAGTTAGTCTTTCTAGTTTTTCCTTATGTTTCCCTTTCTTTTTAGGTTTCCCTCTTTTTCCTAGTTTCCTAATTCTTTTAAATTTCCCTCTTTCCTTTTCCATTTAAACTCAATTTGTGAATTGTAGAAAATTACCTTTTTCCCCTTTTTCTTTTTAATTATTATTTTTTTAATTAACATATGTAACAAAACAATTATTTCCCCTTTTTCTCCCTTTTTAAATTTTGTCCCCACAAAAGATTTTTTTATAAATTAATTGAATCACTTACCCCCTTCTCTTCACATGATTAATGATGATTATTATTGTTGTTTATTTATTTTTATATAAATATAAAAAAATTATCACAAGTCTCACTTACCTAGATTTTAATTTTTGAGGTTGGCCGACATTTTATTAGGGGAAATTGTTTTTAAATATTTCTTATCACATTATTCATTCTAAGGCTATCTAGGTTTATTCATTTATTAATTAACAACACAACGTTCCCTTCAAAACGCACTAGGTGCTCCAAGGGTGCCACTTGCCTCATTATCTTTCCCCTTCACGATGTTCCCTTGAAGACACACTACATGCTCCAAGGGTTCCACTCGCCTCTTTCCATTTTTCTTGCATGACGTGCCCTTCAATATGCACTACATGCTCCAAGGGTGCTACTCACCTCTTTCCATTTTTCTTGCATGACGTGCTCTTCAGGATGCACTCCGTGCTCCAAGGGTGCCACTCGCCTCTTGACTAAATTGGTAGACATCAAAAACCCCTGGAGTCAATACTTCGCCAGGTGATCTTGTCGGAGACTAAGGCCCTCTAAGTAATAAGGCCCCTGCCTTATTGTGAACCTCTTAGAATCATCATGAGTGAATGTTGCTGTCTTCCCTCACAACGTCGTGTGTCTTCTCGATCTCGATAATCATTAACCTATAGTTCGAGCCACGACGTGAGTGCTAGTAGGCCGTGGCAGGGCTACACTCCACACCCATCCCTCAACGTCTATCGTAGTCATGCATGACCCCTCTAATCCACATGTCAGTCTGGTTGGCAAGCTATCGTTAGCCTGCATCACCAACAAATCATGTCAGAAATAATATCCATAATCATATCATCTAATCAGATGCACAAATTTCATATATAAAACAATCAAACCCCAATAGTCCATGCCCCGAATTGATCCAAATTACAAGGGGTTTCATCAATGCCTCTACATCCTCGAGGTCCAAAATATTGCACACTCAGGAAAACTAAGTCAATAGCATCTGTCTATGTCAATAGAGAAAAATAAAAATCCATCAATCCATAATGCCTCATAATAATAATCAAATGCCCAATAGTATAATAATCTGGATCACTTGCAAGAATGTGTCCTCAAAGAATAAGTTTTCTCAGTGTGTGCAAGAGTGGGATGTTACATACACCCCCTCTTGGTCTAAACTTCTTCTTGAATTTTCAGAGTATAAAAGTGTTGAAATAATGTGTATCACGGTAACATAAGTCTATATATCAAACAAAAATGGAAATTGTTGGTGCATATCATATCCGTCCTCCAAAGTCATCAAGTGCGGACTATAGTAGTCCCACTGTACCTTGACTTGATCTACTATTCAATGTCGTAGTTTTTGAATGTGATGATCCATGATGTAGATTAGCTAAGTTGTGCATGCACCCTCATCCGACACCTGCAAGGTGCTCAAGTCAAAACATGTGTAGGATCACTAATCATAAAGTCTCAAGCAGAGACGTGAAAGACATCATGCATACGCCTCAAGCATCAAACAAGGCTAGTCATTAGACCATGGTCCTCTCTTTTCCACAATATTATAGGATTCCATGAACCTAGGAGATAATTTATCCCCCTCTCCGAACTTCATTGAACTCTTATGTGATTTCCACTGCAAAAATACTCGATCGCCACATCGTAACTATGGTCGACATGATGTGCATCGACATAACTAATTTGTCTATAATGCGCTTCCTTGATCCTTTGTCTTATAGTTTGTAGTTAATATTCCAATTCTTGGATCGCTTCTAGTCCCACCAGGACCCTATCCTCAAGCCAATCCCAACTCAAAGGAATTCGACACAGTCTCCCATAAAGAAAACTAAAGGCACTATCTTAGTGGCGCTTTGGTAATTATTGTTATAAGCGAATTCTACCAGTGGCAAGAATTCTTCCCAACGCTTTTGTTGGTCCATCACGACATGTGCACCATGTCTTCCATGGTTTGGTTCATTCATTCAGTCTGCCTATCAGTCTATGGGTGATACATAGTACTAAAGTTAATTTGGGTTCCTAAGTCCTCTTGGAAACTAGTCCAAAATTGTCCAGTAAACATCGATCCTCGATCGGATATAATCCTCTTAGGTATGTTATTTAGCCTCCCAATATCACTAATGAAAAATCTAGCTATGTCAGGTGCCTGATACATCATACTCACATAAACAAAATGAGCACTCTTCGTCAGAGTGTCGACTACCACGAAAATCGAGTCATGTCTCTTTTCCATTAGTGGCAATCCAAAAATAAAATTCATTGAAATAACCTCCCATTTCGATTCTGAAATAGCATGTGGATGTAGTAATCTTGCTGGATGTCTATGTTCGGCCTTTACCTGCTGACATTCTAGACATCTAGCCACATATTTGACTATGTTTGCCTTCATTCCTTTCCATAAGAATAAGGGTTTAAGGTCCGCCCTCATCTTCATGACTCTTGGGTGAGCCATGTATACTACTCTATGATCCTTGATTAGGATCAAGCTCCTCAACTCATTGTTTGGTGGTACGTAAATATGATTTTTAAACCTCAATAATCCATCATTGTCAAATGTAATCCTTCAAATATTGGTACCATCATTTTGTTTTGTCTACTAAAATCCTCAACCTATTTTTACCATTCATCATTGCGCTGTAAGGCTATAATCATTTCAAATAGATTCGTGTGAAGAGGAAACACCGAAAATATGCATGGTATCTGACTCAATACATCTTCTACTCAGTTCACTATTCCCTTTATGTAATTAATCTTGAAATCATACTCCCTAAGAAATTTCGACCAATGTCATTATCGGGCGTTTAGGTCGCTTTGCGTAAAGATGTGTTGTAATCCACAGTGGTTGGTGTTTAGTTCAAAATTTTCTTCCAACAAGGTAGGGTCTCCAAAAATTCAAATCATATACAATGGATAACAACTCCAAATCATGCGTCATATAGTTTTCCTCAT
This sequence comes from Picea engelmannii, assembly GCA_009831015.1. NCBI lineage: Eukaryota > Viridiplantae > Streptophyta > Pinopsida > Pinales > Pinaceae > Picea > Picea engelmannii. The sequence continues at coordinate 29,558 of ML776732.1, forward strand.
GCCTTCTCCGTTTCCTCGAGTTGTAAGTGATCACTCAATCCTCTTGCATCAAGACTCTGCCTAAGCCTTCCCTGGATGCGTCAATGCATACCAAGAAGTTCGTGTCCATGTCAGGTACCTTTAGTATCGATGTCGTTGTCAATATCTCCTTGATCCTCCAAACTGCTTCCGTGCATTTCTCAGTCCAAACAAACTTCGTGTTCTTCTTCTATAACTCCGTAATCAGATTTGTTATCTTATAAAATTTCTCAATGAAACGTTGATAGTATCCTGCTAAACCCATGAAGCTACTCACTTCCAGGACATTCGTTAGCACAATCCATTCCATAATAGCCTCTACCTTTGTTGGATCCATGGTGATACCTTCATCGGAGATGACATGCCCTAAGTAGTGAATGTTCGATTCATAAAACGATCATTTGGAAAACTTCCCATACAATTTGTGCTCTCCCAGACACTGTAGTGCAAAGTGAAAGTGCTCATCAAGATCCTCCATCATTCAAGAGTAAATCAAAATATTGGCAATGAATACTTGGATGAACTTGACCAAGTACTCGCAGAACACCCCATTCATCAAACTCATAAATACCCCTGGGGCATTTGTCAGTCCATATGGTAAAACAATAAACTCATAATGCTAATAACTCATCTTAAAGGAAGTCTTAGGGACGTCATCCTCCTTGATCCGTAACTAGTGATACCCTGATCTCAAATCGATCTTTGAGAACACTGTCGCACCCTTCATCTGATCAACCAGATGATCAGTCCTTGGCAATAGATACTGATTCTTGATCATTTCCTTTTTTAATTGATGGTAGTCAATGGAGAGCCTCCACGACCCATCCTTCTTTCATATGAAAATAACAGGCATGCCCAACGGTGACACACTTGGATGTATAAGTCCGAGGTCCAACAAATCCTTCAATTTCATTCTCAACTCTTGGAACTTTGGGGTCGACATCCAATAAGGAATTATTTCTATCGGCTTAGTCCCCGGTTTCCGGTCTATGGTAAACTCCAATTCCCTCTTTGGAGGCATCATGGGTAAATCCTTCGGAAAGATGTCAACAAACTCTCTCACCACCAGAAGGTGTTCTAGACCTTCCGGTACTCCCTTTTCATTTAATGCAAGGATCGCATAAATCTTACATCCCTTGCACATGCTCTTCTGTAGCTGCAATGAAGATATGAATCTCAGGGGAACTCCCTGGTTCCAACCTAAAACCCTGTGCCTTTGTCCCTCGTTGTCAACCAAGATAAACTATTTCGTCTTACAGTTTAGTATCGCCTCATGCGATTCTAACCAGTCCATACTGATCACAACGTCATAAGATCCTAAGATTGTGACGTACAAGTTGGGCCTGGTGAAAAACTCTCCCAGGTTAAGGGTACATCCCGTAACCTTCCCTCCAACATTTTGTTTGGCTCCCAAACCCATCTCTACAAAGATAAACTCATCATGTGTGACTACCTTTACCTTAATTCTTTTTAGCGCTACACCAGAAATGAATCCCTTGGTAGCACCGAGATCTATCAAAATATTAAGGGTTTGGTCAACGATGGTACCTGACATCTCGAGCATAGTCGACGGGTGCTCTTCCTGGTGGTTAATCACCACTACATGAATTCGATGGGCCTTTCCCAAAACTCCCATGGTAATGGGTCTGACTGATCCATATGCTTCGACCCTTCATCTTAGCAGTAATGATGGTAATGTGGCTCCCCACAATCCAAAAACATTTCTTCGGTCCAGTATTCTTGGTACTCGAAGTAGAATATGGATCATAACACTAAGGCCAACATGTACTTTTTGACCTTAAGCTTCTTGGAAAAAAGGTGTGGAGGGTACCGAAGAAGCTCCAAAAATGGGCCTCATACTCAGGGATTGTGCAGATTCCTTGTTGCAAGGAGTCGAACTCGTTGAGGTGACACTCCATGAATTCCTTAAAAATATACCTCTCCTGGAACCATTCCTCGAATAGTCCCATGAAACGTTGTTAACGTCCATGTTCAAAGTGGCAGGAGCGTCTTCCGCCATAGAAGAGTGCTCCCCTTCAGTTGAAATACCACCATGCAGACCTTCATGCTAGAGGTCGTAATCACAAAGTGTGAAGCACAATGCCTTGCTCTACAACTATGCCTCAATGACACAACCATTCATGACAGTCATGGACTCGATAAATTAACTCTCTCGAGTTTTTAGTGGATGCTAATGGTACTAGCTAGGGCGCACTGTGGACCCTCATAGGTATAGGTGCCCTAGCCTCATCTCAGTATCGATGGTGAATCATGGCCATTTGACATTACTTGGAAGGGCCTTGTCAGACCATCATCATCCCTTACAACAAGCAAATCTATCCCAAGGACTTTCTCGTCCCCTTGGGGATTTGACTCTGAGGGTGCGAGAAATTGTGGAGGTGTTGCACCTCCTTCCATGACACCACGTTGCGAACCTATGACACGTCCTCTAAATGCGATCACCACATGAAGACATTAAGGTTTTTAATTAATGAAAGGGTTAATACTCACGAGTTTACTACAGTGGAAATCATAGTGATCCAGAGTCATAGGGTTGAACCCACTCTAATACCATATGTAATGACCCCAATCGTTACGACTGTAGGCGAAGAAAAAGTGAATTTTGTTTTTTTTTGGTTGGAAGGCAATGAAGACAACATTTGAACCACACAATGGATGATGAGCACAAGAACATTGTTCAGGCAATGGACAACTATGACTCAACCTACTAGAACAATGAGTAGTTGGGCGAGACATGTGTAATCAAAAGATAGAAACGACCTCCCGACCGACACAAAAATGACAACCTCTACCATCCCAACACAACGAACTTGACGGATAGTGACTAGAACCACTATGGGGCACATCCCCAATGCATGAAGGAGGTCAACCCATGCGCCAATAGAAAACTTACAATGATCAACAACACTCGCATGGAAGGCACAGACTCCGGCCAAGTTATCATTTTCCCCTATCCAATAGGGTGCACCATGATCCCCTGATCAGGACTCATGTCATCCCCAGGTGATAGGTGCGGCGATAACCCTGACAGAAAATAACTTATCTGGACCAAGAACTCATGAACAATCTAGGCACTAGGAGACTAACAACTAACAATAAGACTAAACCCACACCCACAAACAACAGGTCAACAAGATGCAAGATGACGTCACTCAAGGAAAAGTGCAATAAAAAACATGACTTCACCATCAACCCACCCCTTGAGAAAGAGGTCTAACCATGAAGGAGTGAATGGTAACTAGGCTACTAGGGTCCTAAACATTATGATAGGGTGTCCTAAGCTAGGCACTTAACAAATCAAGAAAAGATGATTAACAAAACCCATTGTCCATTAGATTAAGTGAACTACTAAATCATGTTGATTATATAGTAAGTGATTTGTTGTCTAAATTAACAAGTCTAAATTAGTCAATGAGTATAAATCTAAAATTAATGATTGAACAATAAACAACAATACTAACAACATCAATATTTAACGTTGTTCATATATTAACAACATTATTATATAGTTCTATTAAAACTATTAATATACAATACTATAATTATAACACTAACAACATTATTTAATGTCGTTCTTTAATCCATTAGATGAACACACTGTCCTTGGGTTGTATTTTAATTTATTAGTATGAAACTTGGTGTAATCAATTCGCTACAATCATGTTGGATAAGACATTCAATATTAATCACTAGATATGTCGCTCAGTCTATACTATATTGTTTTTGGCTATTATTATACATAACACATATAAAAATACTGTCACACGTAATATGGTTACTGTCAAGTTGGCATACTATCAAATTTATCGCCAAAATTATTGTCGGTGTAATACTTAAGTGTTGTCTGGAGGCAAGTGTTACTGTTACATCACAGCCAGGGGAAATCTAACTTGCTGGCATAAGTGCATATGGATAGCTATTATATAAGGAAATAGGAATATCGCTAAAGCCAAAATCTAGGGAAACATTTCCATGATAGCATAAATTAATTTACTAAGATGGCATCATTAATCAATGTCTATCCATTCAAGGTATGTAGGCTGAATTAAACCCATCGTTGTCCCACATTACCCAAACTCTTGACTTCAATCTACCATGTGCAGCCTATTAATTATAGGAAAGATGAAATAATGATATAGCTTAATATTAAAATAAGATAGGATGGAAACATGAAGTAATCGTTGTCATTTATTCTTGAAAGGGTTGTTAGAAAATGTCATAAAAGGCTATCATAAAAACAACAGAATCCCCATCATTGCACAGAAATTAAGCTACCCCTTTTACACAGTTATTACAACTACCCAACATGCAGTAACACACCACCAATGTATTGTAAAAATGATACCCACTATAGCTACCCATTAACAAGAGGATACGCTACCCAATACACAATCCAATGCATGAATTGTGCCCACCATTACCGACGCCCAAGAAATAATTTCACCAAGAAATTACACAGTCCACAGAGCAATCAATTGTTGTGATTCAAATTTCAGGGATATCACTATTGATTAAAAGCTATAATAAAATCGTGATGGGAACATGAGCAAAAGAGAAATGGAGCCACTTCAGAAAAAAAAAACTTCGATTGAACTGTCTAGAGTGATAATTAAACTGTCTAAATACCAAAAAATCGCAGAGTTGAAAAGTTCATGTATGTTGAGTTAGCAGTGAGTTATACATGATACATTTGCAGTGTTAATATATAAATTTGCGGTGTTAATACATAAATGTGCGTTTTTCCAAGAGATTAACTGAAACTAAAATACATATGAGGGAATTGTTTTATGAATAATTATTCACATGATAATTACCAAGGAATAAACAAAATCACTACCAAACATCAATTTAAAATGCATTCACACTCTTTACACAATAATTTAATGGAATCCTGGTAAATCATGGTTATATGGAAATGCGGGTATGCAAGACCATTCATAAACATAGCGAGAAAAGGAATTAAAACGCAGTCAAGTAAATAAAAGAATGAGACGCAGTCTAGTGTGGCCAAAAGTAGAGTATAATCACAGGCCAGAGATGTAAACATAAGGTAAAATTTGTCGAGTAAATGGAAGACTAGAAGTAGAAAAAAAAACATAGTATACTTAAATCATCGCCAGGAAGGGTATTAAAAATGCAGAGTTTCTTTGCGAGGATTGCATCAAATGCAGACTTAAATAATTGTGAGAAGGGTATTTAAAATGCATAGATCAACATAGAGGATCATAAGAGGTTCGTTATGGGAAAGGAATAACAATAGCATAGGTAATCAATCACAACAAGGTGCAAGACAATCACTCGACCAAGAACAATCAACATGGGCAAATAGTTGGGCAGAAGCATCCTTTGCTAATCATCCACACAGAGAAAAGAATTACTTTTGGATCTATATCTCTATTAACACCGAAGTGACGATCGTCGATCTCACTCCTGGCCGACTACTCAGGTGAGGACTGATGAGCTAGGGACGAGGGAAAAGTAAGAAGGGAAAACTCATCACAAAATCAATAAAACCATAGTACAGCCACAACATTTAGGTATCTATTGCCAAGGGAATCAAGTCAAGCAACAAACTTAAGGCTAAGGAAATTTAATTTCTCGATTGCACTGCTAAGTTCAACACCTTCTTTACACAGTTACAAATACATAAATGAAAGCGTAAGGTAAATGATAATCTACCATGCAAAATGAAAGAAATCATATTGTATCCCAGGTTGTCTGCTCTGATTCATTGTCCCACGTGCTCTGTGTCGCTCCTGCTTGTCGACCGATGAGACTTCACCAGTACCTACCAGCCAACACTACGGGTACTCTTCTTCCCCCTTAGCCCCCCGAGTCTCAAAGGGGCAATGCACATTGAACCAAATATCAACTAGCCTTTCAAGGCAGAGCTACCACTCTTCACTGAGCTGGGTATCCAAACTCCCACAAGCTAAGTCAGTCAAGTCTGAAATTTTGCAACGTAACGTTATGCATAACAGAAGAGATCCATCCTCCTCCTCCTCCCTCCTTTATATAAAGTTTCTAGGTCATTTACTTTCCCAAAATCCCATTTAATTTAATGTTCAATAATTTAATTCATAAAAATTCTCCCTATACATGTGCCACCCATCCCCTTCATTGCACCATAAATTAATTTCATTAATTAATTAATTACTCATATTTCCCTCACCCACCTAAAATCATTCATAGAATCGCTCCTAGGTGTCCCCATATTCCCTTACACCAATTAATGACCTTCCCCCTTACTAATTTACTTGTTGAGTTTAATTTATAAACTTATTAAATGCTAGATACCTTACCTAGTTAGTCTTTCTGCTTTTTCCTTATGTTTCTCTTTCTTTTTATGTTTCCTGTTTTTTCCTAGTTTCCTAATTCTTTTAAATTTCCCTCTTTCCCTTTTCATTTAAACTCAACTTGGCAAGTGTAGAAAATTACCTTTTTCCCATTTTTCTTTTTAATTAATAAATTTTTTAATTAGCATATGTAACAAAACAATTATTTCCCCTTTTTCCCCTTTTTTAAATTTTATCCCCCAAATTTTTTTTTTATAAATTAATTGAATCGCTTACCCCTTATCGTCACATGATTAATGATGGTTATTATTATTGTTTATTTATTTTTATGAAATCTTAAATAAAAAAACTTAAATTAAATCTTTATGATCTTTTTTTTTTTTAATTTCTTTTTTCTCTAGCTTAAAATATTCACAAACTATGATGACATTTTTTTATGGTCATATCTTACTTTCTTTTTTTCAAATAAAGAGCATGTTATTCATATTTCTTCATTAAAAAAAAATTCTTTGACAACCTTATCTTGATTAGTTAAGGTTGAAGGAATTTGACTTACATCTCAATTCCGAGGCAATTCATTATAGAGCACACACATGCACTTGTTAGTTGGTTTAAAATTGTTAACTTAGATTTTACGAAACTTAAGTTTTGCTAACTTCATTTTTAAGAAACATCTTGGGGCTCATCTATTGTCCTACTCCAAGTTATCTTTGACAACATTCTTCTAAGGATATACATAACCGTCTTTAAATATACTCCAAGTTGTCTTTGACAACATCCTTTTGATTATATACATAACCCTCTTTAAATATAGTGCATTATAGGGAACATATATGTACTTGTTAGTAGTTTAGTTTTGTTGACTTAATTTCAATAAAAAAAATTACACTATTTTTAATTGTTTTTTGAATATCACAACTTATCTTCAATATCAAATATCAAGATATAATATGTTCATATATATATTTAAATATATAGATTAAATTAATTTATTTTAATTTCAAAATATTAATAATATAAAATTATTTTTATATAATGCATGTTTCATATAAAATAAATATATCATTGATTAAAACACATTAATATAAAGTGGAGATTTTAAATAGTTAACCGTAAAAATACCATCAAACCATTTGAAATGGCATATTTAACTCGTCATCAAAATTATAATAAAAGCACTTTCTTGACTACTAAGAATTTGTATTCTACATTGAAACTTATATCTCAAAAAAATTATAGATATTAGAGATAATAAGGAAAGACCTACTAGATTGATGGCCTAATGCTTTTAATGTAAAACAATTTACTTAAAAAAGAAAAATAACTTAGGTTTATATGTTTTTAATGTATATTATGAATACGGGGGCATTAATAGAAAAACATATAATATGTTTTTCTATTAATGTCCCTCTGTTTTTCTATTAATGCCCCCCACCCACATATGGGGGTATTAATAGAAAAACATATTATATGTTTTTCTATTAATGCCCCCCATATGTGGGTGGGGGGCATTAATAGAAAAACGGGGGGGGCATTAATAGAAAAACATATTATATGTTTTTCTATTAATGCCCCCCGTATTCATAATATACATTAAAAACATATAAACCTAAGTTATTTTTCTTTTTTTATGTAAAACACTTTACTTAAAAAAGAAAAATAACTTAGGTTTATATGTTTTTAATGTATATTATGAATACGGGGGGGCATTAATAGAAAAACATATAATATGTTTTTCTATTAATGCCCCCCACCCACATATGGGGGGCATTAATAGAAAAACATATTATATGATTTTCTATTAATGCCCCCCCCCATATGTGGGTGGGGGGTAGGAGGATTAATAGAAAAACATATAATATGTTTTTATATTAATGTCGCCCCCCATATGTGGGTGGGGGGGGAGGAGGGTGGGCATTAATAGAAAAACATATTATAATGTAAAACACTTTAGTTAAAAAAGAAAAATAACTTAGGTTTATATGTTCTTAATGTATATTATGAATACAGACCTAGTTTTTCACTCAATGACCTTGGGTTGATGTTATAACATTGTGTCACCTATCACTAACATTCAATTTTGTTATTATGCTTTGTAGGTAGTGTTTGTCTTGTGGTCATTACTTGTATAATGGTACATGATATCTAACTTAAGGGTGATATCATTATGTTGGGATTTAGTTCCACACTAATACTTATCTTCTAAATTTTATGTTTGTCTTATAAGTATATTAGTTCTATTTTAACTCTAGATTTATCAAGTTCTTGTTGCAAAACCATAAGGAAGCATTTGTACCTAACGGTCTTGATCATGCTTAGTGCTTGACAAATATGTTTTGAAAAATGAGATTGTTTTTCGCTAGAAATCCTTGTGTTGAACTGATAACATCCTCCCTCAATATAACTCTAACATGTGGTCTTGTTGCTATAATTGGTATGTAGTATTTGGGGTGTGATCATTAACTATATAATGTTATAGACTATCTAACTTAAGTTTTGTATCCCGATGTTGGGATTTAGTTTCACACTAATACTTATATTCTTTGTTTTGTGTGTGTCATGCAATTATCGTACATCCATTTTAACTTAAGCTCTATGAAATTCCTAGTGTAAAGTATTTAGGGTTTTCACCACACGAATTTGAACACTCTTATTGCTTGAGAGATGTAGAGTTAAGATGGATCTAAGTTGATTTATATATTTTTTGTTAACTAGTTGAAATCACTCACTTGGTAATATTGATATTAAAGTATCTTATTTTTTATATTATTTAGCATTAAATGAGCATTACACTCAATCATCACAATATGCCCAATATTTAATTGTAGAATGTACATCTTCATGAAACCACAATTGGACATGATTGTTGCGAATAATCCTACATATATAAAAAAATTAATATGGAGATGGTTTATAAGGTAGTACCAACACCAAAAGATTTTCCAGTTTGAAATATTTCTTTGGGGTGTAATTTTCCTTTTATTTTTTCATTTTTATAAAGGGTTCAGAAAAATACATTGGATGTTTATGAATATGAAAAGATGTAATTGTAATGTCCCCAACCAGGTTAGAAGGAGAAATTATGTTTTCTATCCCAAACTTTTTATGCGTTCTTATGTGAATGTGTTGTGAACTTCTTACAAATAATTTTCTCAATGAGGAATATTGTCAAGCATATAACATACATCCATTACACAAAAACTAGAACAGATAACATGGAATCTTATTTTGGATGGAATCTCACAACACTAGTATATTGATATATAATGGTTGTAATAAAAGATGCAGAATAATCCTAAGAAACATAAATCTAATGGCTTCGACACAACTACATAATCTACTGCAAAAAAACAAATGAAAACCTAGAATATTGCCAATCCATTATCCCAATACTCATTGATCCCGACAATGCTATGATATAGTAGTACCCACTCTGTTAGAGGCCTTCCAATCATGTCCTCATCACCTCCAAAAATATTTCTAACAAAAATTTTAATCGCAATTTATAGAGGTCCTCGCAGGACGACTGCGAGGCATCTAGCAGGGCCTCGCGATACAACCCTATCTCAACCTTCTTGATGTCCTCATGAAACTCACCCAAAAAACCCAATGCAAGCCAATATTCCTCCATACTCTCTCCATCAAGAAATGAAGCACAAAAATGAAATTCAATGAGAACTCCAGATGAATTGTCCTCTTTGTCTAGGGTGAATATTACACCACCAAAACTAAACATGTAGTGGAAGAGTTTTTCCCAAAACCCAAATGAAAATGCTAGATACAAGATAAATCCAATTATATATAAAATCATAATGCCAAATAGAAGGGTTACCCCTCTATTTATCCTTTCTTGGGCCTTCTATATATTTCCTCTTTTTTTTCCAAATAAAACCCTTACTTTATTTTTCACTCCAACTCCAATTAAATATAATTATTTATTTAATGCAACTTTTCAGAGTTGTATTTATTTTAACCCTGTGACACCAAAATAATATCCTTGAATCACTTTTACTTATTGAATATATCCTACAACAGTCATATAGGCTATTGAGTAATCCTCTGTCAATTGGAAGGGGACATTAAAGTCCTCCCTTCCCAATATTGTTTGTCCCCGTGAAACTCCATATTAGGGTGTTGTAAGATCTTATCTCTTTCCCAGGTAGAATATTCTGCGGAAAATCCTCTCCATACAACGAAGTATTCTCGAATGAAATTTCTCCTCACTCTTGATTCTCTAACATCAACAATCATCTCAGGATCTAGAAGCAATTTTCCTTCCTCATCAAGTGGAGAAAGATCTAACAAGGTGGTGACCTATTGTCCCAATGAATTCTTGAGGAAGGATACATGGAAGGTATTGTGGATCCTTATACCCTCCAGTAGCTCTAGCTCATATGCTACTTCCCCAATTCTCTTGACTACTATGTAGGGTCCATAAAAATGAGGCTTCAACTTCTCTACACCACTCTTATTCAACGGCGACTGTCTGTAAGGTTGAAATTTGAGAAAGAGTAGATATATAACCTCAAAGTTGTTCTCTAACCTATGACTATCTGCAAACATCATTTGTTGATTCTAAGTGTACTACAAATTCTCCTTCAGGACTCTCAAGATGCCATGGATTTCCGACAACCAATATTTTTTCTTACGATATCAACTCTCCCCAAACGCCAAATCCAAAAAATATGGAGCCTCATAGCCATACAATTTCTTGAAGGGGCTCAACTCGATGGACATATGATGAGTGATATTTTAACATTACTCCTTGAGATGTAACTATTTTATCTATGCCCATTGTTTCCCTAACACATAGTTCCTCAAGTGCCCCTTGATCCATTTGTTTACTATCTCAATATACCCATCTTTCTGGGTCTAATAGCTAGTGCTATGTGTCAAATTGTTTTTGGATAACCTGAACAACTCCTACAAAAATGCATTGAGTAACCTTATATCATGACCACTGACTATGTTCCTCGGAATACCATGGATTTTGAACACCTCCTTGAAGAATAGATCTTCCACATGAGATGCAATATACTATGTAGGAATAACAAATAAGTGCACATATTTATTCAATATTTCCATTACCACATAGATGCAGTCTCTTCCCTTTACCTTTGGTGAAATCCTGTGATGAAGTCCATGGAAATGATATCCCACTTCTGCTATGGAATTGGAAATGAATCAAGCAGTCTTGAAAGATGTGTGAACTCTGACTTGTTCAGTTGATAAGTCATGCACTACCTCAGATGATGAATTCCTCCTTGAGACCCTTCCATGATAATATCTCCCTTACCTTCCAGTAGGTCTTCACGTACCCCTGGTGCCCTACCAGTGGTAAATCATGTACTTCCCTCAAACTATTATCCTTGTGTGTGGACTCAGGGACAAGATAGATCTTCTATTTGTAGTAGATGATCTCATCCACTACCATATAACAATCATCCTAAATACTTCCCTCCATCAAATCACATGAGAAGGTCTTCTTGGAGTGTTCCACGAGGAGAATGAACTTCCATTCTGCTGATATGTATGACATGGAGAATGATACCCATCTCCTTGATAAGGAATCAATAATTATATTTTTCTTCCCCTTTACATAATCAATGAAAAAATTATATTCCTACACCTTACTTACCCATTTTTTTTTCCCTCTCATTGAGGTCCTACTACTCCAATAAGTAACACAAGTTTTTGTGGTCAGGCCTAACCATGAAGCATCCTCCTAACAAGCACTATATGAATTTTCCAAATTCATGCATGATGGAAAACATATCCTTATCATAGATCAAATATATATTATCCAACTCCCTTAAATTCCTACTCTCAAAATCTATCAAGTGTCAGTTTTGCATCAATACTAATCATATCCCTTCACGATATGTGTTGCACTCTAGGAAAAATGGCGGCATGAAATATGGGAGTGATAATATTGGGAAATTTCTCATCACCTTCTTCATTATGTCGAATACTACTTATGCATCTCATGACCATCAAAAAACTCCCTTCTTGGTGAGGTTTGTCAATGGTACTACCGATTGTGGAAATTGTTTCACAAAACATCTATAGTAGTTGCATATCCTAAAGAACACTTGTTGTTCTATCAGTGACCTATGGGTTGGCCAATATAATATGGTATGGATGTTCTACCGATGCACCTTTATTCCCTCAACACCAATCATGTGCCCCAGATAGAGGATATATATCAACCCAAAATCACACTTTTCCTCCTTTGAAAATATCTGTTGCTCCTCCATAATTGTGAGAATCTCATCCACATGCTTCATGTAAGAATCACGTCAACTATTTTTTGAATATATGTTCATGGTTGATTGAAAGGTCATGACTACAAACTCATAATGCCAAAGGGCATGACTACAAACTCATAATGCCCATAGTGACACCTGAATGTTGTTTTATGGATATCCTCTTCTCTAACCCAAATCTTGTGGTATCGTGATCGCAGATCAATCTTTGATAGGTATACTACCCCATACAAATTGTCGAGAAACTCATCAATCCTAGGTATTGGGTATCAATTTTTTATCGTGTTCCTATTTAGTGCCCTGTAGTCTATGCACTTACTCATAGTACCATCTTTCTCTTTCACCAGTACCATTGACAAAGAAAAAGGAGTAGAGATAGGCATGATGCGTCCCATATCCAAAAACTCCTTTATGTCCTTCTCTATTTAGTACTTTAACCTATTTGGATTTTTGTAGGGGGTCGTGATCACATGATTTGACACCTCTTCTAGTTTAGTGACATGCTCAAATCCTCTATCAGGTGGTCTCCCTATTGCCAATGGTTCAAATGATTTCTCATGATTTCCAAGCCATGCTTGGATATCTACCGGGTAATGTTGGTATTCTTATGATGGCTTCTCCATGGTGATTAGTCATTTGTTCGCACAAGACATGTACTCATGTCTCAAAAGGGCCTCCATACATTGGTTAGACATGATCCTGAGATAACCTACAAACATACCTCTTAGGATGACATGTTGTCCACCCTTGTCCTGGAAATCCATTATCATGTCCTGGTAATTCATGCAGATATATCCCAGTGAGTACTACCACTGAACTCCTAGCACCACATGACTATATTCTAAATCCATGATATAAAATTCATCGATCAATGTATATTCTCCAATTGTTCTAGTTTCTTGATCCTTCGATTGCATGTCATGTTGTACCCATCCACTACTACCAAATTGAATCCCTTGAAATCCTCTACATGGATTTTTCTCCTAGTGACAAGTGTAGCATAAAAGAAGTTGTGGGTGGCCCCACCATCAACCAATGTTGTAACGCTCTTCCCTTGTAAAATGACTCTGAACTTATTTAGGGAATCTTGGAAATGTCGTAATGTTCACCCCTTCATGGATATCCTACAATGGAACCTATTCTATATCCTATGATGGCGCACCATTTTCATGTACAATACCTTCATCATCACTATCATCCTCCTCATCGGAAACTACCTCAATGTAATGGAATTTACCTTTTCCCATACATCGATGACATGGTTCCCACATATCTCTAAAACCGAAGAAAAGTTTATTCCTCAATTCCATATGAGTCTCCTTATCTGTCATGTCCTTCTCTCTATCGAACTTCTGGGGAAATTTTGTCTCCTTATCCCTTTGGGAGATAAATAGTTTTGTTTACACATTCTTGTTGTTTGTACTTCATGTCTTGGGATCTCATGATGGCCTCCTAGAATGAGGTTGGCCTGAAGGCCTTCACCCATCCTCTCAGGGGTTCAACTAGACCCTCCATGAATAACATCAACAACCTTTGTGGATAAATATTTGTCACCATAACTTCCATCCTATGAAAATATGTGATGTATATTGTTGGTGTACCTATCTGTCTTAATTGCGCCAACTGTCTAAATTGTATCTGATGGTCCTTCTTATCAAACATTTCCATCAAACTCTTAGTGAAGTCCACATATGAAGTGATGTTGGCATGCTCTAATGTTACCAACCCATGGTACCACCATTGGTGAGATTCGCCTTCCAAGTGAAAGGTGGAAAAATTAATTTCTTATGACTCGGTCATTGGATTAAGTTGGAGGTAAGTGTCCAACTTATGTACCTAGGCCTTGGTCATACTCTTTGTAGACCCATTGAAGGGTGGAATAGTCATCCTTCCCACCTTGTGCATGAGGTCAAAGGTATGTGGACTATGTGTTCCTTTTTTCCCCTCCCTCATTCTGTATTTATGTTTGAGGTCACAAAGTAATTATATAGAAATTTATCACCGATATATTCATTTATTGTCTCATACTCCCTATATCAGTTTTTAATATCAAGTGCCTAATCTAGTTTCTCATGTTCCTATGTAGGTTCTCCCTTCAGGAAATGTGGTAATAAAGGCGTAGGGATATTTAGGCTCATGTTTTGAGTTGGGTTATGATTATTTCTACTCTTTGTGTGTATTAATTCACCCCAATGGGATCCATTGGGTCCACCTTTACTTTCACCATTCGCACTCCCATGATATTCTATAAACTATGAGATTGCCTCAAGAGTTTGTTGTTGGAACCTTGTTGTCTCTACCTGCCTCTTGGATTCCTCATTCTGTCCTTTAACCAAATATTTTAATATTTGGAGCATATTCCCTTCATGGTTGTCTCCCATGCTTCCTTATGGTTCTGACTTTGTGTGATGTGTTTCGCTTTCCAGTGACTCTCAAGAGGTTTTCCTCCACTCCCCTTTCTTCTAGGCATCAATCTAGTCATGGGATGGAAAAACCACCAACTCTAATTACATTTTAATGTCCCTAACTAGGCTAGGAGTGGAAATTATGTTTATGTCACAAATTTTTTATTCCTTCATGTGTGAATGTGTTTTTAACTTCTTACAAATAGTTTTCTTAATGAGGCATATTTTCAAACATATAACATACATGCATTACATAAAACATAAATCAGATAACATGGCATCTTATTATTGATGGAAACTCACAAAACCAGTACAATGATATCTAATGGTTGTAATATTAGCTACAAAATACTCCTAAGAAACACAAATCCAATGGTTTCTAGGAAGCTACACAATCTACTAAAAAAACAACACAGGAAAACCTAGAATGATACCAATACACTATCCCAAGAGTCACCAAGCCCGACACTACTATGATCCAGTGGTACCCACTGTACAATAAGCCTTCCAATCCTATCCTTAGCCCCTCGCAAACTTGATCTGATAATTTTTGTAACACAAATTTGCAAAGGTCCTCATGGGATGACTGTGATGCGTTTAGGGAGGCCTTGCAGGTTAAGCCTCTAGCACCTGTTGATCTAATGCTCGACCTCCTCCTGAAACGCATCGCAACCAAATTTGTAGGTAGATATTCCTCCCAAGTCTTTCCATCAATAAACCAAACACAACAATGAACTTCCATGAGAACTCCAGATGAATTCTCCTTTTTATTTAGCTAGGGTTGATATTGCACCACTGAAACTAAACCTATAGTGGAAGGGTTTTTCCAAAAACCCCAATGAAAATGTTGTCTACAATAGAAATAAAATAAGATATCAAATCATAATTCCAAATAGAAGGGTTGACCATCTATCTATCCTTCCTTGGGCCTTCTAGATCTTTCCTCTTTTTTGACCAGATCAAACCCTTACTTTATTTTTCCCTCCAATGCCAATTAAATATAATTATTTATTTAATGCCAATTTTTGGATTTGTCATTCTTTTAACTCCATGAAAACAAACAAATTTCATTGAATCCGTTTTTCTTATTGACTATAGCCTACGGGATTCGTATAGGCTATTGAGTCATCCTCCATCAATTGAAAGGGGACAATACAATAATGAACTCATTTGGTTTTATAACCCAAATCATTTTCTATCCTAACATAACGATATAAGACCAATAAAAAACATTGTTGTATGGATTCAAAGAGGTACACATCCTAACACTTAATGTGGTTTTTGGAGAGGAAACTTAAATCTTCACAAAAGAGAGTTTTTGGTAGTTAAAGGATGAAATATCCAAAGTGAAAAACGTTTATATTGACTATATTGAAGAAAGATTCAAAAATGTCATAAGATATGGTAGAATTAGACTTAATGAAGTGGGCATTGATGTTGAGAAATCTAACCCACTTTTATCCTTCCAACATGGTTGCAACATTCTTCAAAATAGATCTCTAAACATTCCAATACAATTGTGACATTATCCAAAATTATGAATCTCCATACCTTCCAACTATTAGGAATAATCTAGAAATTAAGTATTTAGTACATTGTTGGAATGTAGATCAAATTTGTTAAAGTTTTTCTAAGTAGTTTTAGTTCGTGTTGTTTTCAAATATAGTTTTGGAGGAATTTTCTGAGTTTTCCATTCTCCTATAAATATATTTATTTTCAAGTAGTAATTCAAACTGTGAGTGAGACCATCTATCTCGATTCTTGTGTGAGATTGTTTTTTTGTTATTTCTATTATTTGGTATCAAATCTATGTTTAGGGGTAGAAGAAGGAGGATATTCATAGATGAATTGGATCGTGTTTTCTAAATAATATCCCATGTGAAGTGTAGAGGATAATCGATATCTTAATAGGTGTCTTGAATCCCCCTTTTACCAGAGGAAAAGAGAATCACTACCACAGTCTTGGAGAATGCTAATGCAGGAGCATCGACAACACATCAAGTGAGCCAGTGCAGAGCGGAAGATAGTTGGACAAGCCAACACAAATTTTTGAAAATGCTTTGGACTTGTTGCGCAAATCTTAAATGACCCATTTAAGAGGAGGCGCCTTTATTTATTGTAATGGACCTTGAGCGGATAACTCTCATCCTTAGTAGATAGTCAACATTTAATAGATTTAATGCAGTTAGATAGGAATTTAATTCTAGATTTGATAGCTTTAGATTCTGGGAGGGAAAACGGATATAGACACCCTCATTGTATTATTGTAACAATAATCCCTGAGCATTCATAAGAAGCAGAAGAGAGCAAGCAAAGAATTGTGTATGAAGAACACCCATGTACAGACATTTGAATTAATAGAAGAAAGCTTTGATTCAAATTCATGGTTTGTGTTTTTTCTCTGTGTATTGATGTTATGCTCATGAATGTTTCTTCCTGTTATACATTTTCTTTTATATGTTGTGTATGTGATTTCATGGTTAAATTGAAGTCTGAAGGGGACAAGGAATTAGTTTCAATTGTTTCTCTAATTTGAGCCAGAGAATTCCTGCAAGGAGTGCAGTTGAATCGTCTGCAAGGAGTGCGTTGACAGAAGGGTTCAGTTAGAGATAACTTTTGTTCTCATCCATTCCATAAGTGCAGTTGGGCACAAGATGCATGCAAGGAGTGCGCAGGCTAGAAAAAGTCTCAGGGTTGCAAACCTGAGTAAGGAAGTGAAAGACTGTTGTTGCAGGAGTGCACAGAGTCGAGAGAAATTCAACACTCAGTCGATGTTGAAGGGTTTCTGCAAGGAGTGCGTGCAAGAAGTTCCATAAGGACTAAGAGTCGGGGAGAATCTCAGGAGGAGTAGGCCTTCGAATTCACTGAAGGGATAAGTGCATGGAAACTGCCATGGAAAGTCTGGGAGAAGCATCGCAGGTTGGCGAGCAGGTGAAAGAGTCCAGGGGAAGGAAATTTCTTCATTTTGGAGAATCATCAAAGGGAGAACGGATGGACGAAATCATTGGAGGATATTTCACGAAGTTCCATGGGTCGTGGATCGCACAGAGGTGCGAGGAGGTTACGGTGTAAGTGTGGAAGAGATTCAAAGCTCAGGAGGGGCAGATCCATCAATCCCGAGTCATAGGGAACGTCAGATATACACGTGACATCGCATATCGAGGATTTGCAAGTTGAAGCTCCAACTTTGTGTAACGAGTATTGCGATATCGCGATCCGCAATATTCCGACAGGAGAGTCGTGTGGGTCATAGCAGGAGATAGTGGAGGACAGGTGGAATAAGTCTTCGGGGTTTCACGACGAGAAGTGTCGATCCATCGACATCCAAATTCTTTATCCTGGGAAGTCCGATATCCCGATAGAAGCAACGGGGAGTCGAAGAGACAGCTCACGCGTGTGTTGGAGTTTCGGCATATCGCGAGTTGGGAGTCGGTAAAGTGAAGTGTTTGATATCGCGAGTTGCGAAACCGCGATAAGGACAGAAGTCCCGATAAGGTGAGAGAAAGTCAGTGTTGACTAAATCCATCGAGTCTCGGGGATTTTATAGCCCAGTGATCAACAGAGAACTTGCGAAGTTGCGAGTTACGATCCTCTGATAAGTCAAGGAAGGGGGATCGCGTAGGAGAAGAGAATCTGTGGGTGTATATTTCCTGATAGGGAAATATAAGAACCTTGGAGTTATTTGGGTCAAGAAGAAGAAGATCCTGTTGAGGTGGACGTGCTTCGAGGAGTGCGGCTGCATAATTTTTGGTATCAGAGCCTCAGATTCTTGTCTGTATATTTCAGGCGGGAAAGGCATAAGAGGTAATGAGTACTCTGATACACAACATCATGTTTGGTATCAGAGCAAGGTTGTTATTTTCTTTCTATAGCAGAGAGAGAGAATTCACCATGCCACCCAGATGAGAGAGACAATCACCTGATCCAGAAGATAGGGAGGTGCGGAGAAGAGGCAGGCCAGTAGGAAATCCAGAAATGGAGAGACAGATGAGAGATATCCGAGCAAGACTCGAGGATATGGAGACAGCGCAAAGATGCACAATTAGTGCGGGAAATTTCAGCGATTCAGAAGATGAATTTGAGGTTGAACGCGAAGAGGAAGTTGCAGCGGAGGATGCAGCGAATGAACGTCTAATTAAAGCTATTGCCAGGATGGGTGCAAACACGAAGATGGATATTCCACTTTACAAGGGGAATCTGGATGCAGAACAACTTCTATATTGGATTAGAGCTCTTGACACCTACTTCAATTATGAGGATATCAAAGAGGATAAGAAGGTCAGACATGCTGTCACGCGCTTTAAGGGACATGCAACATTGTAGTGGAATGAGCTACATGCTGACAGATGCTGCAAGGGAAAGAAGAAGATCAAAAGTTGGGACCGAATGATCGCGAATATGAAAGCGAAGTTCATCCCAAGAGATTATCAAATTACTTTGTTTAGGAGAATGCAGAACCTGAGACAAAAATTGATGACAGTGAAAGAATACACTGAGGAATTCTATCGAATGAACATCAGAGCAGGTCATCGGGAGAGCGATGATGAGAAGGTTGCCAGATATCCGAATGGTCTGAGATACGACATTCAGGATGAATTGAGCATGGTTACCATCAGGACGGTGGAGTATTCTTATAAGATGGCTCTGAAAGTTGAGGAGAAGCTGAGCCATAAGCAAGGTCAACGAGGCCAAGGTAGAAGCCATCCCAGAGGCAAAGCAGTTTCCCAGGACAAATACCAGAAGCCCAAGGAGGAATGGAAGAAACCTCAGGGTAAGGTAGAAAGAGGTGGGACCTCACAGAGAGGGACATATTTTGAATAGAGAGGGCAACATACAGAGTAGAGTGGAGGATATGCTGACAACAACACTTTTCCTCGTACCAGAGGAAGAGGAAGAGGCCGAGGTGGAGTAATCACATGTTTTACATGTGGAAAGAATGGGCACAAGTCTTACGAGTGTCCAGAAAAAAAGAAGGACATTGGAGAATATCACATCACCAAAGCACAGAGGCGAGATGTTGAGGCCGAAGACATAGAAGGCAGAAGGTCATTGATTATGCGAAAAGTCCTTTTGACACCTGAGAAGGAGGTGGAAAGCTCAGTGCAAAGGACCAGATTGTTCAGAACAGCTTGCAAGACCAAGGATAGGGTGTGCAAGGTTATTGTTGACAGTGTTAGCACGAATAATCTCGTATCTACAGAGATGGTAGAGAAGCTGGAGCTGGAGACGACTGATCATCCAAGCCCATACAGATTTTCGTGGCTACAAAAAGGACACCAGGTAACTATTACTAAACAATGCTTGTTTGAATTCAAGATAGGTGGGTATAATGATAAAATCTTATGTGATGTTATTCCCATGGACGTATGTCATTTATTGCTGGGTAGACCATGGAAATATGATAGAAATGTGATTCATGATGGGAGAATGAACACATACACCCTGGAGAAGAATGGGAGAACCCATATGTTGCTTCCGATAAAGGATAAAGAAGTGAAACTGGAAGTAAGCAACACAGTACTTCTCATGAGTGGAAAGGAACTTCTTATAGAGGTGAAGAAGAAAGAAGATGCACAATTCTTTGTGGTTAGAAAACCGAGAATCGTTCTGACTAGCACAAGAGTGGATGATTTGCCAGATGAGATTCAGGAACTGCTGGGAGAATTCGCTGACATCATAGTGGACGAATTACCTCATTCGTTTCCACCGATGAGGAGTGTGAGTCATCATATTGACCTCATACTAGGAGCTACTTTTCCGAATAAATCCGCGTACAGGTTGACGCCGCAAGAGAATGAGGAGGTCAAGAAGTAGGTCCAGGAGTTATTAGACAAAGGACTAGTTAGGGAGAGCTTGAGTCCATGTGTTGTTCCGACAATGCTCAGTCCGAAGAAAGACGGAGGCTAGAGGATGTGTACTGACTCAAGAGCGATAAACAAGATAACCATTAGATACAGGTTTCCATTGCCAATAATGGATGATCTGATGGACTACCTGAGTGGGGCCAAGTATTTTTCAAAGATAGATTTGAAAATCGGATACCACCAGATTCGCATCAGGGAAGGCAATGAGTGGAAAACAACCTTCAAAACCAATGAGGGATTATATGAGTGGCTTGTCATGCCGTTTGGTTTGACAAATGCACCGAGTACCTTTATGAGGTTGATGAATGAATTCCTGAGGGAATTCATCAGGAAATTTGTCATTGTTTATTTGGATGACATACTGATTTATACTAAATCATAGGCTGAACACCTGAAGCATTTGGCCATTGTGATGAGGATGTTGGAAGATTGGTTGTTGTCATTGATGTCAACCCTAGTCATGGATTTTTGACCGCAAGATTGATGAAGGTATTTGGACATGAAGGAAAATGCACAAGAAGATACAACATCCATGGATGGATAGTATACATCATTCGGTTTCTGGTGGTATGTGGCACGTCACATGGATCCTCATGGTTGAGGAGAAATGAATTTTTGAAGATGACAAAGTGAATTGAAAAAGGAAGTACATGTAGGCCCTAAAAATAATTAAAGAAAATAATTACAAAATAAGAAAGTGTCAGGTTGGCCCTAATGTTAAAAGGAAGTGACATAAATGATATAAATAAATATCATTATACATTCATTTGATACAAGTCAAATTTCAGAGGGAAGAAGAAGTAAAATAAGGATGGATTTCAAGGGAGGATGAAGTCTTTTGGTGATGTGTTCTAAGGTATGTTATTTTCAGGTCATCTTACCATTTTTTCCATAACGTTTTTTCTAGAACGATTCAGATGGTGAAATCTCTATGGTATTGAGAAGACATATCAAGGTACCTCTGGTAAAAATTTCAGCTCTTGATTCTCTATAATTATGGAGATACACTCTGTGGAATATAGGGTTTGTGACCAGTCCTGAAACTAGTCAATAAACAGGTGTTCCGGGTAAAACAGTCATAACGTTTTTATAAAGACTCCAAATTTAGTGGGACCACTTCCATTGGAAATTGTACGGACTTTAGTTTATTGTGTGCGATTTTCAGAATCAGATGTTAAATATTGAGCGCGGGGCATGCCATACAAGTTGGGTCTTCTGAACAGACCAGAATTGAATAAGGTTTTATTATCTCTCATATATTCTTGGGTGGAAGGAAGGGGCAAGGATAGAGAGTTCAAATATCTCTTTATATTGGAGGATTGTATCTTCCTCTTGGATGTTTATCCCTCCCTTTACATTTGGAAGATGTAGCTACCTTTGGAAGTCATTACTTCCCTTGAACAAAAACTATTGATTATTTCTCATATATTGTGCATGGTG
>ML776732.1:60787-80852 GCA_009831015.1 Picea engelmannii
ATTTGCCGATGATCGATTGTGAGAAACTCTCTTGTAAAATCTCTCTGTAATCTTTTTCTTTGCATTAATAAACTGATCCAAGTGGCCGCGTTGGCTGGGGCCGTGGATGTTTCCCCGTAGGGGTTTTACCACGTGAAAACATCAGTGTGTTGATCTTTGATCTGGTTATGTGAGTGGTTACTGAAGGTGTTCGTCCTCTTTTTGAATACTTGTGTTGTCGAACACATACAATAAGCTGAAGATGAAGAAAATCGGGCCATGTAAGGTCTTGAGAAAATTTGGAGAAAATGCTTATGAGATTGAGTTGCCGGATGGCATCGAAATATCTCTGATATTCAATATCGCAGATTTATATCCATACAAGACTGGAGAAGCAGAAACTGGAATTGAGGAACCAATGATCCAGTGGATGAAACAATTGCCAGTTGCAGAAAAGCCGCAGATGGAATGCATACTGGAAAAGAGAGTGGGTAAGAAGACCAGGAGGAAAGAATACTATGAGTATCTGGTCAAATGGAAGGGCCATCCAGTGGAAGATGCCAGATGGGAGACTGAAGCGGAGATACAAAATCTTGGACAGACCGTGCAAGAACTCATGGATAGGAGCCCATGAAAGTTTTCAAGCCGAGGAGTATGATGCAGGAGCATCGCCAGCACATCAAGCGACCCAGCGCAGAGCGAAAGATAGCTGGACAAGCCAACACAAATTTTTTAAAATGCTTTGGACTTGTTGCGCAAATCTTAAATGACCCATTTAAGAGGAGGCACCTTTATGTATTGTAATGTACCTTGAGTGGATAGCTCTCGTCCTTAGTAGATAGTCGGCATTTAATAGATTTAATGCAGTTAGATAGGAATTTAATTCTAGATTTGATAGCTTTAGAGTCCAGGAGGGAAAACGGATATAGACACCCTCATTGTATTATTGTAACAATAATCCCTGAGCATTCAGAAGAAGCAGAAGAGAGGAAGCAGAGAATTGTGTATGAAGAACACCCATGTACAGACATTTGAATTAATAGAAGAAATCTTTGATTCAAATTCATGGTTTGTGTTGTTTCTCTGTGTATTGATGTTATGCTCATGAATGTTGCTTCCTATTATACATTTTCTTTTATATGATGTGTATGTGATTTCATGGTTGAATTGAAGTCTGAAGGGGACAAGGAATTAGTTTCAATTGTTTCTCTAATTTGAGCCAGAGAATTCCTGCAAGGAGTGCAGTTGAATCGTCCGCAATGTGTGCGTTGACAGAAGGGTTCAATTAGAGATTGTTATCCTCAATTTTGGTCATCGTGATGATGCTATGATAATGTTATGATGATGTAAAATCAAGCTCTTCACTAAGAACACTTTCCTGATAAAAGTTACATTTGTCTGCTTCCAGAAATCATGCTTTTAAAGAAGTTCGCAGGCTACCTATATACTTGCCTGTGAGAATGCCTGATTCTCGCAGGCTGCATTAAGTTGGAGTGTGAATAGTTCGCACTGTACCTAATTTCCAAGGTGCAAACATCTTCTTAAAGAGGAAAAAGATGAATTTCTCGGGCCTTCTAGAAGGGAATCTTCGAGAAGAATGAGTTGGCTAATGAATGGTTATCTAAAAGCTAGCATTCCAGATATCTTGGGATCATTCCTATCCAAGTAACTAATCTATGTTATCCTATATTGAGGGGAATGCTTATGGAAAAGGTTAAGGAGCAAGCTAGCAAGAGATTGATTGGAGATTTATTGAAAGCCTGTGTGAAGGACTGATGCTACAACATCTAGAGACAACAACAAGGTCATCAAAAGTAGTTGATTTTCTTCATACATGAGCAAGTGTGTGTGTCAGAGCTAGGAACCATCGAAAGGAGACCTACGACATCAAGGATCAGGTTGTAAGTTTCCATTTCAATTAATGAAATACAATAATATGTCCCTTTTCCATAAAGATGATGTCACTTTATTACATAATTCCTTGATCATATGTATAGATTAGCCATTGGATATATTAATCTGCCTTTACCCCGATTGGTTTGTGTTGTTGTGATTTGAATGGCGCAAGAGCATTGGAGCAAATCTTGGAACAACAGAGACATAAGGAAAACGTTCATAAGGTATGCCCATAATCCTTATCTCTTGGTTCGTTCAATAGGCTAGATCTAGGGAAAGTGTATTATTCTGTCTTGTTTTGTTCTAGATCCAGGTGGATCTAGGGAGATCGGTTCGTGTCCGTACTTACGGATTTATCCTGAAACAGAGATAACTTTTGTTCTCATCCATCCCAGAAGTGCAGTTGGGCACAGGAGTCGTGCAAGGAGTGCGCAGGCTAGATGAAGTCTCAGGGTTGCGAACCTGAGTAAGGAAGCGAAAGACTGTTGCTGCAAGAGTGCGCAAAGTGGAGAGAACTTCAACACTCAGTCGAGGTTGAAGGGTTTCCGCAAGGAGTGCGCGGAAGAAGTTCCAGAAGGACTGAGAGTTGGGGAGAAGCTCAGGAGGAGTAGGCCTTCGAATTCACTGAAGGGATAAGTGCAGGGAAACTGCCGTGGAAATTCTGGGAGAAGCGTCGCAGGTTGGCGAGCAGGTGAAAGAGTCCATGGGAAGGACACTTCTTCATTTCGTAGAATCATCAAAGGGATAATGGACAAACGAAATCATTGGAGGATATTTCACGAAGTTCTGTGGGTCGTGGATCTCATGGAGGTGTGAGGAAGTTACGGTGTAAGTGTGGAAGAGGATCGAAGCTCATGAGGGGCAGATTCATCGATCCCAAGTCATAGGGAACGTCATATCTACATGTGACATTGCATATCGGGGATTCACAATTCAAAGCTCCAACTTTGTGTAACGAGTATTGCGATATCGCGATCCGCGATATTCCGACAGGAGAGTCGTGTGGGTCGTAGCAGGAGATACTGGAGGACAAGTGGCATAAGTCTTCGGGGTTTCGCAGCGAGAAGTGTCGATCCATCAACATCCAGATTCATGATCCTGCGAATTCCGATATCCCGATAGAAGCGACGGGGAGTCGAAGAGACAGCTCACGCGTGTGTTGGAGTTTCGGCATATCGCGAGTCGGGAGTCGGTAAAGAGAAGTGTTTGATATCGTGAGTTGAGAAACCACGATAAGGACAGAAGTCTCGATAAGGTGAAAGAAAGTTAGTTTTGACTAAATCCATTGGGTCTCGGGGATTTGATAGCCCAATGATCAATAGAGAACTTGCGAAGTTGCAAGTTCCGATCCTTTGATAAGTCAAGGAAGGGGGATTGCGCAGGAGAAGAGAATCTATGGGTGTATATTTCCCGATAGGGAAATAGAAGAGCCTTGGAGTTCTTTGGGCCGAGAAGAAGAAGATCTTGTTGAAGCGAACGTGCTCCGAGGAGTGCAACTACGTCAAATGCACACAGTAAGAAAACTCATGTGCATGAAGATAATTTTATGTAGGGAGTAAGTCATAGCTTTGAGTTGCTAAATACATGGGTAGAAAAGATAAGTTATCAGTTGGGTGAAGAAGAAAAGTATAATCATAGTGGGGGAGTACCCATAATGAGTAAGATTCCAAGTGTGAGTTTCCATTGCAAAGAAGCCACAACTTCAAAATACAGGGAGAAGGGAGCCTCATGTTGAAGAAGGGAGCCTACTCTAGAGGTCTTGTTTGAGGGAAAATTTGTGATTCCATATTTGAGAAAGAAATCATGTGAAAGAGATAAACCACTATATATTTTTTTGTTGAAGCAGAAGTCAAACCATTATTTCATATCACATCCTATAACAAAATTCAATTTGCATAACCTTTTTTTTCAATTTCTAGTTGTGAGAATATTTCCTTTGAATTCATAACATGGGAAATCCATTAGTAGATTCTTATTTAAAGAAGTCAATTAAGCTAGATGGGAAAAATTATGTAATTTGTAAGTTTAAGATGTATAATGTTTTGGTAGGGTATAATTTTTGCTCAATTTCATCTAGATACGAAGAAAAACTAGTAGCCCCAAAAACGTCAGTTGAGGATTGGGAACAATGAGAGACCAACGTGAAGGTGCTATTGAGTATATCCATAGAAAAAACATTATTCCTCATATTAGGGACTCCAAAACATCGAATGAAACATGGAAGGAACTTAAATATTTGTATGAGATGAAAAATACAAACCGAGTATTGTTTCTAAAAAGTAAACTACTCTAAATTAAAATGGAGGAAAATGAAAATATAAATAATTTTATTTCTATAATCAAAGAGCTTAAAGATAGTGTTGGTGACATTGGCGAGAATATTTCAAGTACTGATCCAATTATTTTTACATTGAATGGCAAGTTGGATGAATATCAAATGTTTATCACTGATCTTGTAGCTAGGGGAAACACACCTACATTTGATGAATTTGTAGATTCTTTTGCAAGAGGAAGAATGAAGAAAGAATCTTAATTGCAAGTCTCAGAGTTCATATTTGGTGTTGGTAGCAAAAGGGAAACATCCATACAAAGGAAATACAAGAGAGAGGAACAAAGGAGGTAAGTCACATGAAAAATCATAGTAAGGCATGACAACACCAAGAATAGATACCAATGTAAAAAGGAATGATGAGTGCTTATGTTATGGT
The DNA here is from genome assembly GCA_009831015.1 of Picea engelmannii. Taxonomy (NCBI): domain Eukaryota; kingdom Viridiplantae; phylum Streptophyta; class Pinopsida; order Pinales; family Pinaceae; genus Picea; species Picea engelmannii. The sequence goes on from ML776732.1 coordinate 65,371, forward strand.
ATGTTTGGTCATATTTCTAAGGATTGTAGGATAAGGAAATTTAATGAGCCCAAATATATAAGGCATAGATGAAATTTTCTTGACAGATATGCCACATTAATTGATGATTTCAAAAACCTCAAGTTGTTTGTTTTTTATGTTTCTTTATCAACAAAAGCTGATGATCTTAATGTCTCATTTATTGACTCTGATGCTTGAATTAATATGTCATGTATGAGGTATTGCATTGATAAATATAACTAAAACAATAATGGTTCTCATATATATATACAAGACGATAGAGACATGTAATTAAAGGATATGGAGATATATGTGTTATTTTACCTAGTGGTTAGGAGAAACAAATCCAAAATGTATTGTATGTTCTAGGAATAAAAAAAAATTAATTTTAGTTTCCACTATTGCAGATCAAGATTTAAAAGTTGCATTTTTTAAGTCCCAATGTGTTGTAAAGGACATACATGATCAGTACAAAGTTATAGAAACATGAGTCTAACTTGGATGATTGTACAAGCTTGATGTAACAAGGAAGGACCATCAAGCATTAGAATCAACAACTACATCAATAGAAGAATTATGGCATCATAGGTATGTACATTTAAATAACAAAGATGTTATGTTACTCCAAAAGAATGAAATGGTCAAGGTTCTTCCAATTCTTAAGAATGAACATGTTGAATGTGAGGGGTGTGCATTAGCTAAACAACATATGGAAGAGTTTCCTACACATATAGATAAGAGGAAAAAATAAATTATTGATCTAGTGTGCATACTAATGTGTGTGGCCCCATGCAAAACAGGTCACTTGGAGGAGCATTTTATTTCCTTATTTTAATCAATGATAGAACTAGATACACTTGAGTCTATTTTATTCGAAAAAAAGTTGGCATGTTTGAATATTTTCAAGAATTTATGAACATGGTTCAAAAGAAAACAATGAGGTACATCAAAATATTCAAATCAGATCAAGGGGGAGAGTACACATCAATAGTCTTCATCAAATATATATAAAAAATGCAATTCAAGAATAGTATACAATACCACATACTCATTAGAAGAATGGAGTGGTTAAGAGGAAAAATAGATCTTTGGTTGAATGTGTTGAGAACATGATAAAAGGTAAAAAAAAATTATAATGTCTTTTGGGATGAAAAAATAAGTACTGTTGTGTATCTTAAAAATAGAAGTCCTACAAAAATGCTAGAGTACAAGTCAAAATTTGATGTTGATGACAGTATAGATAAATATAAGGCAATATTGGTTGACAAGGGGTATTCACAAAAATGATGTATAGACTCTGAGGATACTTTTGGACTAGTAGAAAAAATGAACATAATTAGAATAATGATAGCATTGACCATTGCATATAATTTGATGTTACATTAATTAGATGTAGAATCAACTTTTCTAAATAGATAATTAAAGGAATAGGTTTATCTTGTTCAACTATAAGGGTATGTAAAGTAGATTTCAAGAACACCTTGTGTGCAGGTAGAAGAAATCTTTATATGTACTTAAATAGGAACCCAGACCATGATATGAAAAAATTGATACTTTGTTCTCTTAACAAGGTTTTCGAAAAAGTATAGGTCATCCTAATCTATATATCAAGAAGGATGGAAATGTGCATATTGACTTGATTTATTTATATGTTGATGATCTTATTATAACATGAAGTGTTATTGAGTTGATTGAATATTTCAAAAGATAGTTGTGATAGGTATTTGAGATGAAGGATCTTGGACATTTGCACAATTTTTTAGTTATTTAGGTATGGAGGGACAATGGTAAGAACTTAATCACACAAACTAAAAATACAAAGGAGTTACTTAGGAGGTTTAATATGAATTAATTTAAGATAATGTCTACTCCATTTGAACAAAATGTTAAGCAAAACAACGATGATGAAAAAAAAACAAGTGGATGATACTTTATATTGACATTTGATGGGAAGTTTGAATTATCTTACTACAACTAGGCTTGATATTGCATATTCAGTCTATATACTTTGTCAATTCATGACTAAGCCTCATAACAATCATTAGAAAGAATAAAATAGAGTCCTTCAATATTTGAAAGGGATTGTTGATTTTGGCATTAAAGATACTAATGCTTTTAATGTTGAGCTTAGTTCATTCTCATTATGGTTGGGTTGGAAATCTAGATGAAAGGAAGTCCACCTTTGGATATGCATTTAGTATAGGATCTAGAGCTTTGTCGTGGAGTAGTAAGAAACAACCAACCATTTCCTTGTGATTCATAGAAGCCAAGTACAAAGAATTATGTAGTGCTACCTACGAGGCAATATGGATTAAGTGGATCCTTGAAGTTGTTGAAGAAAATAAACAAGTACCTACATCCATCAAGTGTGATAATCAAAGTTCCATCAAATTGGCGAACAACTCGCCCTATCATTCTAGGTCAAAACATATTGAGACACATCATCATTTTGTAAGAGAGAATATACAATAAAAGGAAATTGACTTGGTATATTGGAATACAAATGATAATGTGAAAGGCATATTTACTAAGCTTGATAGAAAGACTAAAGTTTAAATTTGTAGAAACAAGTTGGGTGTTGTAGAAAATTCATTTCTCTATTAAGGGGGAGTGTTAGGAATAATCTAAAATGAAGTATTTAGTATATTGTTGGAATGTAGATCAAATTTGTTAAATTGTTTCTAAGTACTTTTAGTTTGAGTGGTTGTAGAAGTAACTTTTCTACTAGTTTGTTGAGTTGTCCGTTCTCCTATAAATGTAACTCATTTTCAAGAAATAATTCAAAGTGTAAATAAGACAATTTGTCTCAACTCCTATGTGAGATTGTTTTTTTGTTGTTTCTCTAATTCCAACACCACCATTGTTTTTTTGTTGGTGTTTCTCTAATTACAACACCACCAATGTGGCATTCTTTAAAATAAGTTTTACCATCTAATAAACATAAATTTTCCTGAAAATGTATTTTATATCTATCACCAAAAACTTGGCCAATATGATAATGAGCTCAAACTATCTAAACATGAAAATAAACTCGATTCTTTATTTATTGATAAAATTTATAATATTTTTTTTTTTTTCTAATTTGTTTATATAATTAGAACAAATCTAACTCATCAAATGTCATATAACCTCATAAAATTTACATAGCAAGTTGTTCAACCTTTAAGTACCTATCAATGTACCCAAGGCAAGCAATTGCATAAGTCTGCATAGCCACGCGCCATTTTTCAATTCTTAATTGAATCCACTATTCTTAACAAAATTTGTCAACCCTTACGAACAATGTGAAATAGACTTTCATTGTCATGATTTGCATTTTTATAATATTAACTGGATTTGTGCCTTTCTAATCGAATGGGTTCAATGCGTTGGTCTATTCCAACATCTTTTTGACAATATTATTTTGTTTTTAAACGTTCGAGGCAAGTTGCCTTCCATTCCACTTAGAAAGCAAGCAATGCATTCTTGGTCACGCACATATATACTTGTCAATTTTCTTGACTTGAACACTTTTAAAAAATTAGTTTGGTGCGCTTTTATTATTATTATTTTTAGTATAACATTTTATTTTTATTTGGTGTTTATTTTAATTTGTTTTATTTCAATTTATTATTATTAAAGAAAAAACCAAATTTTTTATTTCAATATATTAAAGATAAAAGCAATTTGATTTTATTAAAAACAAATAATAATATTAAAATATATTAATAAATTTAAATAATTATTAAAAAAATAAAATATCTAAAACTATGCAATGATCGGAAATAACATATTTTACTTCTCGTTTAAATGAAAAATAAATTTTATATATTTTCTTAAAATTTTTAAATTATTTAAAAATTAAAAATTTATTGTTCTAAACATAACTACTTTTCAAATGATTGTAAATAATATATTTTACTTATTCAAATGAAAATAAATTTAACACATTTTCTTAAAATTTATAGCTTATTTAAAAATTTAAAATCTAACGTTTTAAATATAACTAAATTTGAATGCAAAATATGTTTTTATATGGATAGTTTATTTAAACATTTAAAATCTAACGTTTTAAACATAACTAAATTTGAATGCAAAATATGTTTTTATATGGATAGTTTAATGAATTTAGTGAAAAACAATATAAGTCAGATATTTATGTGAATAATGTTTCTCAAAACGTTTTGAGTAAAGTTTAGGATGAACTTTTTTTGTTAATGTGATAGTATTATTTTTCACTGCAATGTTTATACGTGGTTTTAGTACTATTCTTTAATGCTCATCTTTTAATATTTATGTATGTGTTAACATGACTCTACATTCACTTAAACCTATCTAAGTATATCAACTACTAACTTAATGATATTGTTAATAAACTATATATATATATATATATATTTTTGTTATATCTTAAAATATGCTATGATATATATTCTCATTACAATTTACTTCATGTTGTTAAGTTGTAGAATGTGTTTTTTAAATAAACCATAATTATGTGTAACTATATAATCACACATATATCATAACAAAGAGATGGTTTATAAGAAATTACGTTGACAATTAAAATATTAGGAAAATATTAGGTAGAAGTGAAAAATCATTTATTTATATGATAATATATTACCTAAACTTAATATTAACATTAACTTATTTAACACATAATATTTATTTATTCATTTTACTAATTTTTTATTTTTTTGTAAGTAGATAAACTATATTAATATTTACAATATGTATAATAAAGGATCAACAAGTTCTCATATGTGAGAGACCATGACAATCTTTCAGGTTTAAAAATAAAAAATAACTTGCTAAAAAATAACTTGCTCGAGTCGGGAAACCAGGCATGGAATTATTGTCTATGTCTATTGTCTATGTCTGAAGATGAGCATTTGTGACATTTGACATTAGTGATGAGGATACTACATCAGGAGAAGTTATTGATAGATCTTAAGAAGTACTATTTTATGAAGACATAACTCATTTACTTGGGTTTTGTGATCTCTTCAAATGAATTGAAGATGGATCCTGAGAAGATCATATAAATCAAAGAATGACCATCCCCAAGGAGTATGTTTGAAGTGAGAAGATTCCATGGACTAGCCAGTTTCTATAGGAAGTTCATTAGAAATTTCAGTGGAATTTGTGCACCGATGATGGATATAGTGAAGCAGAGACACAAGTATTTTAAATGGACAGAAGAAGCTAACAAAAGTTTCAATATATTGAAGGAGAAGATAACAGAATGACTAATTCCGGTCTTGCCAAATTTTGGGAAAACATTTTAGGTAAGGTGTGATGCGAGTGGAGTTGCGATTGGAGAGGTTTTGAGCCAAGAAAATAGGCATGTTTCATATTTCAGTTAGAAGATGAATGAAACTAAGGAAAAGTACTCGACATATGACAAATAATTTTATGCCATAATTCCAGCCTTGAAGAAATGGAGGTACTACCTTGTTCCAAAGGAATTTGTTTTGTATAGCGAGAACCAAGCTTTACAATTGATAACCAAACAGGAGAAGTTAAACCAGAGAAATTCTAAGTGAATAGAGTTTATGAAAAAAATTAATTTTGTCATTAAACATACTTTTGGTAATGCTAACAAATTTGTTGATGAATTGAGTAGGAGATGTCTAATTCTGTTGGAATTTCAGGTCTATCCCTTGGGGTTTGAACACCTTAAGGATATGTATTGTGATGATCCATATTTTAAGGAAGCATATGAAGAATGTAAAAATCTTGTGCTCAGATACATAATCCAGTGGACATATTACATGATTCAAAATGGACTGTTTTTAAAGGTTTCCAATTATGCATACGAAGTTCTTCGATGAGGGAAAATATGTTGAAGGAAAAACACAGTGGAGGTCTAGCAGGACATTTCGGCCATGAAAAGATGTTTGCACAATTGAAAAATTCATAATATTGACCAAGTATGAGAGAAGAGGTCAAGAGGTTTGTGAACAGATGTAAGATTTTCTAGTATGCAAAAGGAAAGAAACAAAACAATGGATTCTATCAACCATTTCCTATTCCAGATAGGCCTTGGGATGCAATAAGCATGGATTTTATGTTGGGATTGCCAAGAAACCAGAGGAGGAGTGATTCCATATTTTTCATGGTTGATAGTTTCTCAAAGATGACACACTTTATCCCATGCCACAAGACCAATGATGCAACACATGTTGTGATTTTGTTTTTCAAGGAAGTTGTGAGACTTCATGGATTTCCCAGGAGCATTGTCTCATATAGAGACACTAAATTTGTTGGTAATTTTTGGAGAACATTATGGAAGAAGATGGGGACATAAATATCTTTTAGTTCAGCATATCACCCTCATACAGATGGAAATATTGAGGTGGTAAATAGGAGTTTAGGAAATTTTCTGAGAAGTTTGGTCACTGAACATCATAGCCAGTGGGATCAAATTCTGTCACAAGCAAAGTTTGCATATAATAACTCACGAAACAGAAGTACAGGAAAAATCCCATTCCAAATATTCTATGGGATGATGCCAAGAGGGGTATTAGAGTTGAGAGACATGGAGTAGAGTGAATTGATAAGTGATGGTGCAGGAGACTTCACTACAGAAATGTAGAAGCTTCATAATTAGATCAGGGAGTAGTTGAAAAACAACGATGCAGAGCATAAACGTAGATTTTATCATCACAGAAGAGAACTTCAATTTTAATTGGGATATCAAGTCTTAGCACACTTGAGGAAGGAAAGGTTACCAAGAGGAATATATAACAAGCTGAAATTGAAGAAGATTGGACCATGCAGGATCCTAAGAAAATTTGGTAACAATGCTTATGAGATAGAGCAACCAGACAATGTGGGAATATCACCCATATTCAATGTTTCAGACCTATATCCTTACAGGGAAGATGATGCAGTGAGATCAAAATATCAAGATAAAATTCAATGGGAGAAGTAAATGCCTGTAGCAAAAAAGCCATAGATGGAGAAGATCATTGATCAAAGAATTGGCAAGAAGACCAGGAGGAAGACCTATTTTGAATATTTGATCAAGTGGAAGGGACACCCATTAGAATATGCCAGTTGGGTAAGTGAAAATGATGTCCAAAATGATGGAAGGTTAGTCCAGGAGCTCATGAACATGAGTCCATGACTTTTCTGCCCAGAGGAGTATGATGCAGGAGCATCACCAACCACATCCACATGGGATGACAACATAGTGCTTAGCGCACCTTTTAAGTAAAATTTTAAATTTTGAAAGATGGAATATCTCATAGAACTTCTGAGTAAAAGATGAATCAAAGAAGTTAATCGAAGGACGTTGAACGATTATGTCGAAACCAAAATAGATCAGATGATCCTTTCATTATTTGATTTTGGCGTGGATCTAAAGATTCTCCTTAAATTGTCTGTCACATACGTTTATGTAATAGGAATTAAGTAGCTATAGAATTTTATTTCGATCAGGTAGGTAGTTGGAGGAAACCCGAGGGGACCTCTTGCATAAGTAGGTTCTTTGTATACATGAATAAGTTTAGTTGCATATTAGTAGGAGATAGTTGTTACTATATGTAAGTTGTTTTTATCAGGATGTAGCCATTTACATTTGAATGAATATAACATAGGGATATTGACCCAATGCGTGGTGTTGGTACTGTTTGTAGTTTCTCTGTTATTTTATGTTTGCATGAATGAATGAGGTATGTTGTTGAATATATGATACTGTGAAGTATTGGGATAATATTCAAATCAGTTCTCTTCATTGATTTCATGAAAGGTGTGCATATAGTCCACAGGGAGTGTGTTGAAGGAGTCTTTTTTGACTCAGAAGCTCAGAAGAGATACCGTGAAACTTCCATTGAAAATAATGCAAAGGGATTACTGTAAGGTGTGCACAGTCACCCACAAGAAGTTAAGTCTTGCGTAGGAATCTGTCGTAGGGAGTGCAGATATTGGAAGTTTGACTAACTGGCAGAGTAAGACCTCTAAGGAGTCAAAGTGTCTGAGAGATAAATCTCAAGAGAGATAGAGGGGAGAAATTTTTGAAGGGAGTGAAACTGTTTCATGAGTCGTCGACTAAGATCCATCCAGGAGGGAACATGATTGTTTCAAATTGTGGGATTTGGGCAAGTGCACAATTTTTAAGTATTTTTGTGCACATAGGAGCAAGGATTCTCCAAAGTCCTAAAGAGACCAGGGATCCTCCATCATCAAGACAGACAGATGGCATAATATCCACAACTCCAGAGCAAAATCACTTCGGGAGTTTTGTGGACAAGAAGAAAGAGAAATCATCGAAGAGACAAAGGTCAAAGTATATCTGGGTCATTGGTTCCCAAGAAATATTTGTTGATAGATCTGACACTTCGATAAAATTTACTCCAGAGGATCCCAAGTGTGGAGTGTGAAAAACTCCTGAAGTCTCGAAGGCCAAAGAAGATCACAACTATTTGTTCTGAAGAGTACGTGGTGAGAGATCCAGTATATTAGAGGCTCAACACTTTGAAAGGAAGTCGACGTGGGTGGAGAATATCTGGACTGTCAGATATATATGGACGCATGGTGGAAATACGTCATATTCGTATGAAGCCACTATGGGAGGAATGAGTGTGTAGGAGTTTGAAACCCCCTAACATCGAAGAGTCGAAGTGGATCGTGGTTGTCAAACCCGGAAGGACACACATCGATAGATCATGTACTTTGGGTGGAAGTGCTCCGGGAGGAAGCGAAGGTAGAAAGTTGAAACTCCCGAAGCCTAAAGAGTTGAATTCAATCGTAGTCTTCAATCGGTGGGAGGACACGCGTCGAAAGATCTTGAACTTTGGGTTAACACATTCTGGGAGGAAGTGAGTGGGGAAATTTGAGACTTCCGAAGTCCAATGTTCCAAAGTGGACTAGAGTCGTTGATTTGAGGTGGACGCATGGTGCTTGATCTAGATGTTCGGGTACAAACTAATCTATTGAAAAGTAGAGGTCGAACGTGCTAAACTCCCGAAGCACAGAGTCCCGAAGTGAATCTCGATCATTGATCATGAAGGGGGACGAGGACCATTGATATGGTCTTGGCTGAAGGTCCTGAAGTTGTGAAGCGCCAAGAGGTTAAGACTTGGGTCACAACCCAAAATCACATGTGAGGAAGGTGCTACCGCCTTTCAGTGTGAGATTTGGAATAGGGCGCTAAGAAAGAAGGATCCATGGATAACCATCGATCTGGGAACGAAAAATCGACAGTGAGGAATCATTCGAGGAAGAGGAGGAAAAATTAGCAGATGTGCTAATTCGTAGCCTGTTATTTTCCAACGTTGTTGATCTCTTCGGGACAGGGGATCAATGACCATAATTTAAAGGATATTTGGGTGATCACTTTACATATTGCGGGGATGAAAGTCTCTGATAAAGAGCGAGCATGTTGGCAGGCCACAATTTATGTGAACCGTTGATCGACAAGAAAATTGTTAACGATCATATCGTGACCATGAAAACCCTGAGGGTGATAAAAGGGCCTATGTTTGTTTGATATGGAGACCAAAAAGCTCTTGAGGAGCTAATCTAGCTGAAATATTAATCGATCCTTGACCCGGAGTTCGAGCAGCCCCGTGGGAGAGTAAAGAGGGGAGTCTGCATCTGAATGATTGTATTCTATATACACAAGAATATGCATACAATGAGAAATGTCTGAAATGTCATAAATAAAATAAAAATTTTAAATTACATGGTCCTCCTCATAAGATATTGAGGCACATGCCTATAATCCCAAGGATTCAAAGGCTCTTTCGTTGCAAATAATTATTTATTTTGAAGGGATGGCATGCCTAACACAGAAGTGAGTTAGGAGCTTTGTGAATCCAAAAATATTAAATAGCCATGAAGCATATACAGAATACATGACCTGAAAATTTCAAGGATGACGTACAAAGTCTACGACCTAGAATAGCCATGGAAGTCTATGATCCATTTGTTTACTATCTTAATATACCCATCTTTCTGGGTCTAATAGATAGTGCTAGGTGTCAAATTGTTTTTGGATAACCTGAACAACTCCTACAAAAATGCATTGAGAAACCTTATATCATGACCACTGACTATGTTCCTTGGAATACCATGGATTTTGAACACCTCCTTGAAGAATAGATCTTCCATGTGAGATGCAATATACTCTATAGGAATAACAAATAAGTGCACATATTTATTCAATATTTCCACTACCACGTAGATGCAGTCTCTTCCCTTTACCTTTGGTAATCCTATGATGAATTCCATGGAAATGTTATCCCACTTCTGTTATGGAATTGGAAATGAATCAAGTAGTCATGCAGGATACGTGAACTCTGACTTGTTCTATTGATAAGTCATGCACTACCTCAGATGATGAATTCCTTCTTGAGACCCTTCCATGATAATCTCTCCCTTACCTTCCAGTAGGTCTTCATGTACCCCTGGTGCCCTACCAGTGGTAAATCATGTACTTCCCTGAAACTATTATCCTTGTGTGTGGACTCAGGGAAAAGATAGATCTTATATTTGTAGTAGATAATGTCATCCACTACCATATAACAATCATCCTAAATACTTCCCCCCATCAAATCACATGAGAAGGTATTCTTAGAGTGTTCCACCAGGAGAATGAACTTTCGTTCTATTGATATCTATGACATGGAGAATGCTACCCATCTCCTTGATAAAGAATCAACAATTATATTTTTCTTCCCCATTACATAATCAATGAAAAAATTATATTCCTACACCTTACTTACCCATTTTTTCCCCCTTTCATTGAGGTCCTACTACTCCAATAAGTAACACAAGTTTTTTTGGTCAGGCCTAACCATGAAGCATCCTTCTAACAAGTACAATATGAATTTTCCCAATTCATGCATGATCAAAAACATATCCTTATCATAGATCAAATATATATTCCCCAACTCCCTTAAATTCCTACTCTCAAAAGCTACCAAGTGTCAGTTTTGCATCAACACTACTCATATCCCTTCACGATATGTGTTGCACTCCAGGAAAAATGGTGGCATGAAATATGGGACTGATAATATTGGGAAAGTTCTCATCACCTTCTTCATTATGTCGAATACTACTTATGCATCTTGTGACCATCACAACACTCCCTTCTTGGTGAGGTTTGTCAATGGTGCTACTGATTGTGGAAATTCTTTCACAAAACATCTATAGTAGTTGCATATCTTGAAGAACACTCGTCATTCTATTAGTGACCTAGGGGTTGGCCAATATAATATGGTATGGATGTTCTCCCAATGCAACTTTATTCCCTCAACACCAATCATGTGCCCCAGATAGAGGATATCTATCAACCCAAAATCACACTTTTCCTTCTTTGAAAATATCTATTGCGCCTCCATAATTGTGAGAATCTCATCCACATGCTTCATGTGTTCCTCCCACATCTTGTTATAGATGATAATTTATTCAAAGAAAAATAGTAAGAATCTCCTCAACTATTTTTTGAATATATGGTTCATGGCTGATTGAAAGGTATCTGATATGTTAGGCAACCCGAAGGGCATGACTACAAACTCATAATGCCCATAGTGACACCTGAATGTTGTTTTATGGATATCCTCTTCTCTAACCCAAATCTTGTGGTATCGTGATCGCAGATCAATCTTTGAGAGGTATAGTACCCCATACAAATCGTCGAGCAACTCATCAATACTAGGTATTGGGTATCAAATTTTGATGGTCTTCTTGTTTAGTGCCCTGTAGTCTATGCACTTCCTCATAGTACCATCTTTCTCTTTCACCAGTACCATTGACAAAGAAAAAGGAGTAGAGATAGGCATGATGCATCCCATATCCAAAAACTCCTTTATGTCCTTATCGATTTAGTACTTTAACCTATTTCGATTTCTGTAGGGGTTGGTGATCACATGATTTGACCCCTCTCCTAGTTTAGTGACATGCTCAAATCCTCTATCAGGTGGTCTCCCTATTGCCAATGGTTCAAATGATTTCTCATGATTTTCGATCCATGCTTGGATATCTACCGGGTAATGTTGTTATTCTTATGATGGATTCTCCATGGTGATCAGGCATTTTGTCACACAAGGGATGTACCCATGTCTCAAAAGGGCCTCCATACATTGGCTAGACATGATCCTGAGATAACTTATAAACATGCCTCTTAGGATGACGTGTTGTCCACCCTTGTACTGGAACTCCATTATCATGTCCTGGTAATTCATGTAGATATATCCCAATGAGTACAACCACTGAACTCCTAGCACCACATGACTATATTCTAAATCCATGATATAAAAGTCATCGATCAATGCATATTTTCCAAATGTTACTTCTAGTTTCTTGATCTTCTGATTACATGTCATGTTGTACCCATCCACTACTACCAAATTGAATCCCTTGAAGTCATCTACATGGATTTTTCTCCTAGTGACAAATGTAGAATAAAATAAGCTGTGGGTGGCCCCACCATCAACCAATGTTGTAACACTCTTCCTATGTAAAATGACTCTAAACTTGAAAGCATAATATTTAGGGAATCTTGGAATCATGGTAATGGTCACCCCTTCGTGGATATCCTACAATGGCACCTATTCTATTTCCTATGATGGCTCACCGTTTTCATGTACAATACCTTCATCATCACTGTCATCCTCCTCATCAGAAACTACCTCAATGTAATGGAATTTACCTTTTCCCATACATCGATGACATGGTTCCCACATATCTTTGAAATTGAAGAAAAGTTTATTCCTTCTTAATTCCATTTGAGTCTCCTTATCTGTCATGTCCTTCTCTCTCCACAACTTATGGGGAAATTTTGTCTCCTTACCTCCTTGGGAGATAAATAGTTTTGTTTGTACATTCTTGTTGTCTGTACTTCATTTCTTGGGATCTCATGATGGCCTCCTAGAATGAGGTTGGCCTGAAGGCCTTCACCGATCTTCTTAGAGGTTCAACTAGACCCTCCATGAATAACATAAACAAACTTTGTGGAGAAATATTTGTCACCATAACTTCCATCCTTTGAAAATATGTGATGTATATTTCTGGTGTACCAATCTGTTTTAATTGCACCAACTGTCTAAAGTGTATCTCATGGTCCTTATTATAAAACATTTCCATCAAACTCTTAGTGAATTCCACATATGAAGTGATGCTAGCATGCCCTAATGTTACCAACCCATGGTACCAGCATTTGTGAGATTCGCCTTCCAAGTGAAGGGTGCAAAAATTAATTTCTTATGACTCAATCATTGGATTAAGTTGGAGGTAAGTGTCCAACTTATGTACCTAGGCCTTGGTCATACTCTTTGTAGACCCATTGAAGGGTGGAATAGTCAACCTTCCCACCTTGTGCATGAGGTCAAAGGTATGTGGGCTATGTGTTCCTTTGTTCCCCTCCCTCATTGTGTATTTATGTTTGAGTTCACAAAGTAATTATATAGAAATATCTCACAGATATGTTCATTTATCATCTCATACTCCCTATATTGGTTTTTAATCTCAAGTGTCTGATCTAGTTTCTCATGTTCCTATGTAGGTTCTCCCTTCAGGAAATGTGGTAATAAATTCATGGGGATCTTTAGGCTTCTGTTTCGAGTTGGGGTATGATTATTTCTACTCTTTGTGTGTATTAATTCACCCCAATGGGATCCATTGGGTCCACCATTACTTGCACCATTCGTACTCCCACAATATTCTATAAAATATGTGATTCCCTCAAGAGTTTGTTGTTGGAACCTTGTTGTCTCCACCTACCTCTCAGATTCCTCATTCTGCCCTTTAACCAAATATTTTAATATTTGGAGCATATTCCCTTCCTGGTTGTCTCCCATGCTTCCTTATGGTTTTGACTTTATGTGATGTGTTTCACTTTCCAGTGACTCTCAAGAGGTTTTCCTCCACTCCCTTTTCTTTTAGGCATCAGTCTAGTCATGAGATGGAAAACCCACCAACTCTAATACCATTTTAATTTCCCTAATCAGGCTAGGAGGGGAAATTATGTTTATGTCACAAATTTTTTATTCCTTCATGTGTGAATGTGTTTTTAACTTCTTACAAATAGTTTTCTCAATGAGGCATATTTTCAAACATATAGCATACATCCATTACACAAAAAATAAATCAGATAACATGGCATCTTATTATTGATGGAAACTCACAAAACCAGTACAATGATATGTAATGGTTGTAATAATAGCTACAAAATACTCCTAAGAAACAAAAATCCAATGGTTTCTAGGAAGCTACACAATCTACTATAAAAACAACACAAGAAAACCCGGAATGATACCAATACACTATCCCAAGAGTCACCAATCCCGAGACTACTATGATCCAGTAGTACCCACTATACAAGAAGCCTTCCAATCCTATCCTTAGCCCCTCGCAAACTTGATCCAATAATTTTTGTAACCCAAATTTGCAAAGGTCCTCATGGGATGACTGTGATGCGTTTAGGGATGCCTTGCGGGACAAACCTAACTCAACCTACAGGTTCGTATCCTCCTATAGATTCTTGAAAACCCTCTAGCACCTGCTGATCTAATGCTCGACCTCCTCCTGAAACTCATCGTAACCAAATTTTCAAGTAGATATTCCTCCCAAGTCTCTCCAGCAAGAAACCAAACACAACAATGAACTTCCATGAGAACTCCGAATGAATTATCTTTTTTGTTTAGCTAGGGTGGATATTGCACCACTGAAACTAAACCTATAGTGGAAGGGTTTTTCCAAAAACCCTAATGAAAATGTTGTCTACAATAGAAATACAATAAGATATCAAATCATAATTCCAAATAGAAGGGTTAACCATCTATTTATCCTTCCTTGGGCCTTCTAGATCTTTCCTCTTTTTTGACCAGATCAAACCCTTACTTTATTTTTCCCTCCAATGCCAATTAAATATAATTATTTATTTAATGCCAATTTTCGGATTTGTCATTCTTTTAACTCCGTGAAAACAAATAAATTTCCTTGAATCCCTTTTTCTTATTGACTATAGCCTACGAGATTCATATAGTCTATTGAGTCATCCTCCATCAATTGGAAGGGGAGAATACAATAATGAACTCATTTGGTTTTATAACCCAAATCATTTTCTATCCTAACATAACGATATAGGACCAATAAAAAACATTGTTATATGGATTCAAAGAGGTACACATCCTAACACTTTATGTGGTTTTTGGAGAGGAAACTCAAATCTTCAAAAAAGAGAGCTTTTAGTATTTAAAAGATGAAATATCCAAAGTGGAAAACGTTAATATTGACTATATTGAAGAAACATTCAAAAATGTCATAAGATATGGTAGAACTAGAATTAATGAAGTGGGCATTGATGTTGAGAAATCTAACCCACTTTTATCCTTCCAACGCGATTGTAACATTCTTCAAAATAGATCTCTAAACATTCCAATACAATTGTGACATTATCCAAAATTATGAATCTCCATACCTTCCAACTATTAGGAATAATCTAGAAATTAAGTATTTAGTACATTGTTGGAATGTAGATCAAATTTGTT
>ML776732.1:80902-103196 GCA_009831015.1 Picea engelmannii
ATTCTTCAAAATAGATCTCTAAACATTCCAATACAATTGTGACATTATCCAAAATTATGAATCTCCATACCTTCCAACTATTAGGAATAATCTAGAAATTAAGTATTTAGTACATTGTTGGAATGTAGATCAAATTTGTTAAATTTTTTCTAAGTAGTTTTAGTTCATGTTGTTTTCAGATCCAGTTTTGGAGGAATTTTCCGAGTTTTCATCAAAAAATTGACATAAATGTATTTTATTATATAGGAATAAGAGGCTCTTTTTCATACAAAATGGGACACTTATTGGTAACCCCTTGTCTTTCAATTGCGACACTATGTCCATTACATTAAAAAAATGTATGGCTTTTATAGACAATTATTTCAAAAAATACAACAGTTTACATTGATATCCAAATATATTGATCATCATTCTTCATTGGAACTGTTGCCAATGCTTGAGCTACTTCCATGACTTGGGTTATTTACTTGAATGTTTTGTTGATTGCCTTGATGTTTTTCCTCTTCTTCAAGTTCCATATACAAAAATAAAAATTAAATGTAAGGAGTGTATATACATTGGTTAGAATAATGAAAATTGAAATAAATAATATGCATGAATGTAAATTGAAAAACGACATAATATAGAAAGAATTGAGTCCTGAATGATACACGTTCTTTCAAAACCAACTCTCATTCCTTCTGTCAACAACTCTTTTGTTGGCATATTTCCATACTTTGTTTACTCCAAGTTTTATACCCCATAATAAATCATAGATTTAATATAAAGGATTTTTTTGTTCCATTAATTATAAAATGAGAGAAGTAAAATAACATAGATACTTACAAATTCCACTATTAATTTTTGATATGCCAACATATACTCATAAACTATACTTACCACAAAGTTAATAAACTCTTTCGATGACTCTTCTCTGTATGTTACCACTTGTTTTAAGACATTCTAGGATGGATGCTATAAAACAACTTAAAATATACAAAAATGAAATCTTAAGTTGTTATAAGGAAATAACAATTACTCACAACATTTGCTATCAACCCTTTTCTTCCTTGTTGTCCTGTTTTATGTTCAGAATGGGTTCCATTTTGTTTTCTTTTCGGCAAGAAAATACTTGAAAATTAATATTTAATGTTAAATTATTTATTTATATGAACCTAATAGAAAATTTGAATGATTTCATAGATTTGAAGCACATTGTTGTTGAGATAGTTCCTCTTGCGATGCAATTATGTCCATTTCTTCGACCATCTCCTTGTACACTTTTTTGGACATTCCTACTAACATATTTCGGATATCATCTCGTTGATCCTTTGGGATTTTCATATTCTACCTGAAAAAGGTAACATGACAATAAACTATTTTTATATTGATATATGAAAAATAAATATAAGAAAATTGATATTAATAAAGGAATTCTTTGTAGTAATATATAAATATTCTAGAAAACAATTTTTAGGAATATTACTTATTCAATCATTCTTTTTCTTTGTTGTGTGTTTTTTCTATTGCAAGTCTGACAGGTCTCATTGACCATTGCATTGGAAAATCTTCTTGTAGTTTAGATATAACCTAGTTCTTGGAATCATTGGATTGATTTCTATATTGTAAGTGGAAAGTATGTCTATATGTTCTTTCCACTATATCCCTCATAGTTTTGTAAAAGTTTTTCCTCCTTTCATTAACCTCCAACACCACTCGAGATGAGTTAAGGGCCAATTAATCATCATTTACATCTTCTATAATTTTTATTTTCTTAGGATGACATTCCGTTCCTTTATTGTTGCTCCTTGCAAAGCATTGAATATATGTTAATTAATATATTATTTGAAACATGTTATCTAATATTGGTAAGTCTATTATTAATTAAAATTAAAAAAAGAACTCATATTGAATAGTATTTTTTCATTCACCTGTTTCATCCTTTTGCAATTTTTGCATCAAGATTTTATGCTCTTATGCACTTAGATAAAAAAGAATCTTATCGTTCTTCCTCATTTTGTGCTTCTGCATGATACACACTTTGCAGTACATATTAGTTAAACTTACATATAGTGCAAACATATTAATTTTGTATAGAATTTACCAATAACTTGTCGTTTTTTTTTGTTTTTTTTTTATGTCCTATCATTGTGCCATTAGAATTTTTGTTACTTGAACTATTCTCATACACTTTTATAAATATACAACTTGTACCATTCAATACATAACATATTAAGTATATTTTATCAATAAATCACATAATTTTCAGCTATATATATATATGGTTTTCGATGCACTTTAATAATATGAAAGCACTAGTTCATTCGATATAGGAAACACAGTGACATGAAAAAATTATTTTTTAAAAAATACTTTCAATTACAACAATGTGATATGTATCGATAACAACACCACACTTAGAGTAAAAAATGAAAACAAAAAAAATACCATGAATGAAAAAAAAACCAAAAATTATTACACTAAAGGAATTTAAGAAAAAACATTATGTTACAACATTTCCGGTGTGGTTTATCAGTAAGTGCACTTGTGTGTTATAGTCAAATCAATCCATCGATAACTATAAGTCATTTTAGAAAACATATGTGATAGGGTCGACAGGGTTTGGATCTGATTCAATATGTGGTCCCCTTGCATCACATGCCCAATGCCTTATATATAGAAACACAAACCCATTAAATATAAAATGCCTAAAATTAAAACCCCTAATTCTGATCTTCAAATTATGACCTTCTGAATAATTTTGTTGTTCCAAAATGGTTTTGACTGAATCACGATACCCTTCAAATTTTGATCTTCTAAATAATTTTGTTGCTCCAAAAAGGTCTTGAGTGAATCACCGTACCTTTCAAATTATTATCTTCTGAATTATTTTGTTGTTCCAAAGTATTATATTGCTCCACAATGCTCCCCGGTATCTCTCTCTTGCAAATATCTCCCTTATAAATTTAGGAAAAATAATGAAATAGTTAATAACATAATACTATCTAAAGGAATTTATGAAAAGGGTTTTGAGTGAATCACCATACCCTTCAAATTTTGATCTTCTGAATAATTTTGTTGTTCCCTAGTATTTCGTTGCTCCACAGTGCTCCCTAGTGTGTTTCTCTTACAAATATCTCCCTTGTAAATTTTGGCCAAATAATTAAAAAGTGAATAGATACTTACTATTGAAAGGAATCTGTGAAATTAGATTTACTAAAAATAAATTCCTGCTCATTTTTCAATTGTAGAAAAACAAAGTCGGGTTCTTTTTTTAAGTTTTTCGAAACAATGGTGTGTTTATTGATATAATACATCGGTGCTTGTTTATACAAACAACAGGTGCGTTTTTTTTTTTGGAGCACCGATATCATATAATTATTTTTTATTTATTTGAAATCTTGAGAACCGGTGCACTTAGTAATTAAACATCCCAGTGCTTTATATTATTATAGATGCACCGGTTCATTTTGTTTAAATAAGCATGGCATAATTTTATTTTCACACAAATTATATATTCATCTTAAATTATCTTTTAGGATGCATCCACATGACTTGCAATACTTCATACTATACATTTTCCGCTTAAATTCGCCTTATTCTTAAAAAAATATTGTTGATTTTTCTCAAATGGATGTAGAAGTACTTATAATATCAAATGGATAATTATTCAAATTCCTACCTATTCCATATTGCTCAACGTCCATCACAGAATTTTCCCTTTTCATCTCCAGTAAGTTCAAATTTTATTTATATTTCTCTTATCTAATTGAATTTACTTTTTTGTCCATGTCAAACTGAATAAAAATCTATCCAAGTTTGCAAGATCATGATTCAAAATCAATTTCAGATGCAAAAAATATTCCACAAGTTAAAAAATGTCGAAAGCTCTTATCAAGAGTAAGATATTGCAAGTTGTTGGTAGATGAAAATTAACAACCTCTTTACTCTGACAATTGTCACATACCATCTTCCAGCCGTAATCCTAGGTCAGTGATGGTAATAATTGTTTGGTATAATGTAATTTGAACAAACCAATTGCATTGTGCTTACTAATATCATCGATGTACTAATGTTCAATATTTTTGAAATTAGGATTATGATGATGAGAGACCTACCTATCATCTTCCGTTGCACCCCACTACAATGCCAAATGGAGAGAAGGACGCAATAAGAGAACAACTCGGTGAGGAAGCATACCAAGAATGGTTGAATCAACCACCTATTCAATTCCCACTACATCAATATTGATCAATTAGGAATGACTACAACAATAGTAGTTCTTCACATGTTGGAAATGGAGTCAATCAAATATAAGTTGATATGGATGATTATTTACGGGATACGACTACCATGCAAACAATGTTGTTAGATGAATTCTAGAATGATGAGCTAGGGGATGACGCTCATATCACTGATACTTTTTTCAAAATTCTCAAATATGATTCCACCACCCCTCTCTTTGGACCTCTCTGGTCAAATTATATCCAATTGGGGACAAAAATTTTATTGTACAACTTGAAAGTAAAGTTTTGCATGTCAAATGCATGTTTGTTAGGAATATTGAGGTAATTGACCATCAAGTAACTTATATTTTGAGAAATATTGTGACACAATCTGTACATTTATATTCCCCACTAACTGTTGGTTATTCAAAGATAAGGTTCTTCTGAGTGATAATGTCTTTCCCGGTAAATGCAAAGAGGCAAAGAAGATGTTGAAAATGTTTGGTGTTGAGTACATATCATATCATGAATGTGAGAATGTTATGCAGGAGCATCATCAACCAAAGACACATGAGATGAGAGTATAATGCTTAGTGCGCCTTTTGCCTAAAATTTTAAATTTTGAAAGATGGTGTATCTTAGAGAACTTCTGAGTAAAAAATGAATGAGAGAAGTTAATGGGAGGAGGTTGAACGATCGCGTCATAACCAGAAGAGATCATATCGTTCTTTAGTTATTTCATTTTGGCATGGATCTGAAGATTCACCTTAAATTGTTTGTCATAGACGTTTATGTAATAGGACTTAAGTAGTTGTAGAATTTAATTTCGATCAGGTAGGTAGTTGGAGGAACCCCGAGAGGACCTCTTGTATAAGTAGGTGATTTGTATACCTGAATAAGGTTAGCTGCATATTAGTAGGAAATAGTTGTTACTGTATGTAGGTTGGTTTTATCATCCTATATTCATTTACATTTGAATGAATATAACAGAGGGATATTGACCCAATGCCTGCTGTTTCTATTGTTTGCAGTTTCTCTGTTATTTTCTGTTTTCATGAATGAATGAGTTATGTAGTTAAATATATGATACTGAGAAGTATTGGGATAAGTTTCAAATCGTTTCTCTTAATTGATTTCATGCAAGGTGTGCATATAGTTCACAAGGAGTGTGTCGACAAAATCTGTTTCGAATCAGAAGCTTAGAAGAGATATCATAAAACTTCCATTGCAAAGAGTGAAAATGGATTGTTGCAAGGTGTGCATAGTCGCCTGCAAGAAGTTAAGTCTTGAGTAGGAATTTGTTGCAGGGAGTGCACAGATTGGAAGTTTGACTAAGTTTCAGACTAAGCCCTCTAAGGATTCAAAGGGTCTGAGAGATAAATCTCAAGAGAGATAGTAGGGAGAAATATTCAAAGGGAGTGAAGCTCTGAAGGTTTCAGAAGTCATCATCTAAGATCCGTCCAGGAGGGAATGCGATCATTGTAGATCATTAGATCTGGGCAAATCGCATGAATTTTAATTCTCTGCATGAACATAGGAGCAAGGATTCGTCAAAGTCCTGAAGAGGCCAGGGACTATCCATCATCCATAGGGATAGGTGGCATAAGATCCACAACTTCAGATCAAAATCACTTTGGTAGTTTTGTGGTCAAGGAGAGAGAGAAATCGCTGAAGAGCCGAAGGCCAAAGTATATCCAAGACATTGGTTTCTAGGAGATACATGTCGATAGATCTGAGACTTCGGGAAAATTCACTTTAGAGGATCACGAGTGTGGAGTGTGACAAACTCTCGAAGTCCCAAGGGACAAAAAAGATGAAAATCATCTGTTGCAGAGAGAACATGGCAATAGATATGAAAGATTAGAGGCTCAATGCTCCTAAAGGAAGTCGACGTAGGCGTAGAAGATCTGGACCGTTAGATCCAGAGGGACCCGTGGCGAAAATCCATCATCTTTGGATGAAACCGCTGTGGAAGGAATTAGTGTGCAGGAGTTTGAAACTCCTGAACCCTGAAGAGTCGAAGTGGATCATGGTCGTCATATCCATAAGGAAACATGTGAAAATATCATGTACTTCGGGTGGAAGTGCTCCAGGAGAAAGTGAAGGTGGAAAGTTGAAACTCCCAAAGTGTGAAGAGACGAAGTTAATCATATTCATCGATCGATGGGAAGAAACGCATTGATAGATTGTGAACTCTCGGTGAAAGCGTTCTAGGAGGAAGCGAGTGAGGAAAGTTGAGACTTTCAAAGGCCAAAGTCCTAAAGTGGACTAGATTCATTAATTTGAGGTGGACACGTGGCACCTGATCTAGAAATTCAGGTACAAAGTACTCCAGGGAAAAGTGGAGGTCTAAAGTGTCGAACTCCCAATGTTCAGAGTCCCAAAGTGGATATCAATCGTTGATCATGAAGGAGGATGAGGACCATTGATCTGGTCTTGGTTGAAGGTCCCAAAGTTGTGAAGCACCAAGAGGTTAAGCCTTGGATCAAAGCCCAAGGTCATAGGCGAGGAAGGAGCTAGCTCCTATCAGTTTATGATTTGGAATAGGGTGCTAAGAAATTAGGACTCACTGATGACCATCGATCTGAGAATGATAAATCAATGATGACGAATCATTGTGAAAAGAGGAGAAAGAATTGGCGGATGTGTTATTTTCCAGCCCACTATTTTCCAACATCGTTGATCTCGTCAGGACAGGGGATCAACAACAATGATTTAAACAAGATTTGGTTGATCACTTTACATATTGTGGGGATGGAAGTCTCCGATAAAGAGAGAGCATGTTGGTAGCCCGCAATTTCTGTGAACCCTTGATTGATGGGAAAATCGGTAACAATCATATCATAATTGTGAAATCCCCGAGGGTGATAACAGGGCCTATGTTTTATTGAGATTGAGACCAGTAAGGTCTCAAGGAGATAATCTCACTCAAATATTAATCGATCCTTGATCGGGAGGTCGAGCAGCCCCGTGGGAGAGTAAAGGAGGGGGGTCTGCATCAAGTGGTATCAGAGCCTAAAAGAAATCAAAGTTGTACTATGTGTGTGAGAAATAGTCATCAAAATGCCACCGAGGATATGCGTGTAGCCTCCTGTAGCCAATCGAGCTATTGAAAGGGAAATGAGGGAACTGCGTGCAAGGTTGGAAGCGATGGAAGCATCGCAGAGGAGAGCACTTGACACTAGATACGTCATTGATGTAGAAAGTGAAGAGATAGAGTTTGAAGAATTTGCATGGGGATATTCTTCCGAGGAACACTTACTGAAATTTTTTGTGAAGTTGGGAGCTAGAGAAAATATAAACATCCCAATGTATGAAGGAAGTTTGGAAGATGAAGATTTGTTGGATTGGATAAGTTCCATGGAAAAATATTTTGATTATGAATATGTCATTGAGGAAAATAAGGTGATACATGTCGTCGCGAGACTGAAAGGACATGCAACATTGTGGTGGGACTAACTGCAGGATGACATATGAAGCAAAGGTAATAAAAATATTAAGAGTTGGGATATAATGGTAGCCAAGTTGAAGGCTAATTTCATGCCCAAGGATTATCATATAAATATTTTCGGGAGGATGCAGGACCTGAGATAGAAGGGAATGCTAGTGAAAGAGTACAGAGAAGAGTTTTACAAGCTAAACATTAGGATTGGAAAGAGGGAGAGATATGAAGAGAAAGTTTCCAAGTACATAAATGGCCTGAGATATGAAATCTTGGATGAAATCAACATGATGTCGGTTAGGATAGTAGAGGAGGCATATACATATGCATTGAAAGCAGAGGAGAAGTTGGCCAGAAAACAAATCCAGGGAGGAAAAGGTAGAATCCCAAATAGAGGTAAAGGATTTTCCCATGATAAGGCACATAAGCCCAAGGGTGAGGATGAAAAAACCCATAGTCACTCAGAAACAGGAGTAAGCTCGAAAGGGAGACAACCTAGTGGAAGAAATAATTTTTCCATAGAAAGAGGAAGAAGTAGAGGAGAGATAATATTTTATACCTGTGGAAAACTAGTACAAAAGTCTTAGGAATGTCCCAAGAAAAAGAAAGAAAGAGGAGATGAATATCACATTTGAGAAGAACATAAAAGGAATATTGAAGCAAAAGGTGCAGAGGATGGAAAACTAGAGGAGGTGTAGAGGAAGGTTCTCTTGAAGCTAGAACCAGAGGTTGAAAAACTAGTGCAGAGGAACAGTTTCTCCAGGAAAACTTGCAAGACTAAAGACATAGTATGTAAGGTGATAATTGACAGTGGGAGCACTGATAATATAGTATCCACATATATGGGGGAGAAATTGGAGTTGGAGACAACTAGACATCCAAATCCATATAAGGTCTCATGGTTGCAAAAAGGACAACAGGTAATGGTAACTAAACAATGCCTTGTTGAATTTAAAATAGGTGGATATAGAAATGAGATTTTGTGTAATGTAATTCCCATGGATGTATTTCATGTTTTATTGGGAAGAACATGGAAGTTTGACAAGAATTTTATTCATGATGGGAGAAAGAACACTTACACTTTGGAAAAGAATGGTAGGAAACACATGTTGTTTCCAATAGAGGAGAACAAAGTAAAATAATAAGAAAACACAAGCATACTTCTCATGAGTGGAAAGGAACTCCTGAGTGAAGTTAAGTAATAGGAGATGCAGTTTATTCTGGTGAGGAAACCCAGAGTGGTCCTTGCAAGTACTTCTATGGATGATTTGTCTGAATAAGTCCAGGAGTTGTTGGAGAATTTCGTTGACATAGTAGTGGATGAGTTTCCTAAATCATTGCCACTTATCAGAAGCATCAGCCATCATATTGACTTGATACCAGGAGAAAGTATTCCAAACAAAGAAACATATAGATTGACACCTTAAGAGAATGAGGAGGTAAAGAAACAAGTCCAAGAATTATTAGACAAGGGTTTGGTTAGAGAAATCTTGATTCCATGTGCAGTACCAATTGTGTTGAGTCCAAATAAGGAAGGAGGATGGAGAATGCATACAGATTCAAGAGCCATAAATGAGATCACCATCAGGTACAAATTTCCTTTTCCTGGGATGGATGACTTAATGGATTACTTAAGTGGATCAAATTGGTTTTCAAAGATAGATTTGAAAAGTGGATATCACCAAATAAGAATGAGAGAAGATGATGAGTGGAATAAAACCTTTAAGAAAAATTAGGGGTTGTATGAGTGGATTGTTATGCCATTTCCCTTAACAAATTCCCCAAGTACTTTTATGAGACTGATGAATGAACTATTGAAGGATTTAATTGGTAATTTTGTGATTGTATATCTAGATGATATATTGGTCTTCAGTAAAACTAAAGATGAGCATTTGTGACATTTGACATTAGTGATGAGGATACTACATCAGGAGAAGTTGTTGATAGATCTTAAGAAGTACTCTTTTATGAAGACATAACTCATTTACTTGGGTTTTGTGATCTCTTCAAATGAATTGAAGATGGATCCCGAGAAGGTCATATAAATCAAAGAATGACCATCCCCAAGGAGTATGTTTGAAGTGAGAAGATTCCATGGACTAGCCAATTTCTATAGGAAGTTCATTAGAAACTTCAATTGAATTTGTGCACCGATGATGGATATAGTGAAGAAGAGACACAAGTATTTTAAATGGACAGAAGAAGCTGAGAAAAGTTTCAATATATTGAAGGAGAAGATAACAGAATCACCAATTTTGGTCTTGCCAAATTTCGGGAAAACATTTTAGGTAAGGTGTGATGCGAGTGGAGTTGCGATGGGAGAGGTTTTGAGCCAAGAAAATAGGCATGTTTCATGTTTCAGTTAGAATATGAATGAGACTAAGGGAAAGTACTCCAGATATGACAAATAATTTTATGCCATAATTCCAGCCTTGAAGAAATGGAGGTACTACCTTGTTCCAAAGGAATTTGTTTTGTATAGCGAGAACCAAGCTTTAAAATTCATAACCAAATAGGAGAAGTTAAACCAGAGAAATGCTAAGTGGATAGAGTTTATGAAAAATTTAAATTTTGTCATTAAACATATTTTTGGTAATGCTAACAAATTTGTTGATGAATTGAGTAGGAGATGTCTGATTCTACTGGAATTTCAGGTCAAGCCCTTGGGGTTTGAACACCTTAAGGATATGCATTGTGAGTATCTATATTTTAAGGAAACATATGAAGAATGTGAAAATCCTGTGCTAAGATACATAATCCAGTGAACATATTACATGATCCAAGATGGATTTTTTTTTAAAGGTTTCCAATTATGCATACCAAGTTACTCGATGAGGGAAAACTTGTTGAATGAAAAACACAGTGGAGGTCTAGCAGGACATTTCGGCCCTGACAAGACGTTTGCACAGTTGAAAAATTCATAATATTGGCCAAGAATGAGAGAAGATGTCAAGAGGTTTGTGAACAGATGTAAGATTTTCTAGTATGCAAAAGGAAATAAACAAAAAACTGGATTGTATCAACCATTGCCTATTCCAGATAGGCCTTGGGATGCAATAAGCATGGATTTTATGTTGGGATTGCCAAGAAACCATAGGAGGAGTGATTCCATATTTTTCATGGTTGATAGTTTCTCAGAGATGACACACTTTATCCCATGTGAGAAGACTAGTGATGCAACACATGTTGTGATTTTGTTTTTCAAGGAAGTTGTGAGACTTCATGGATTTCCCAAGAGCATTGTCTCAGATAGAGACATTAAATTTGTTGGTAATTTTTGGAGAACATTATGGAAGAAGCTGGGGACATAAATATCTTTTAGTTCAACATATCACCCTCATACACATGGAAATATTGAGGTGGTAAATGAGAGTTTAGGAAATGTTTTGAGAAGTTTGGTCACTGAACATCATAGACAGTGGGATCAAATTATGTCACAAGCAAAGTTTTCATATAATAACTCACCAAACAGAAGTACAGGAAAAATCCCATTCCAAATATTCTATGGGATGATGCCAAGAGGGGTATTAGAGTTGAGAGACATGGAGAAGAGTGAATTGAGAAGTGCTAGTGCAGGAGACTTCACTGCAAAAATGTAGAAGCTTCATAATTAGATCATGGAGTAGTTGAAAAACAACAATGCAGAGTATAAACGTAGATTTTATCATCATAGAAGAGAACTTCAATTTTAATTGGGATATCAAGTCTTAGCACACTTGAAGAAGTAAAGGTTACCAAGAGGAAGATATAACAAGTTGAAATTGAAGAAGATTGGAAAATGTAGGATCCTAAGAAAATTTGGTAACAATGCTTATGAGATAGAGCTACCAGACGATGTGGGAATATCACCCATATTCAATGTTTCAGACCTTTATCCTTACAGGAAAGATGACGCAAAGAGATCAAAATATCAAGATAAAATTCAATGGGAGAAGTAGATGCCTGTAGTAGAAAATCCATAGATGGAGAATATCATTCATCAAAGAATTGGCAAGCAGACCAGGAGGAAGACCTATTTTGAATATTTGATCAAGTGGAAGGGACACTCGTTAGAATATGCCAATTGGGTAAGTGAAACTGATGTTCGAAAGGATGGAAGGTTAGTCCAGGAGCTCATGAACATGAGTCCATGATTTTTCTACCCAGAGGAGTATGATGTAGGAGCATCACCAACCACATCCACATGGGATGACAACATAGTGCTTAGCAGGCCTTTTAAGTAAACTTTTAAATTTTGAAAGATGGAATATCTCATAAAACATATGAGTAAAAGATGAATCAAAGAATTTAATCGAAGTATGTTGAACGATCACATCAAAACCAAAATAAATCAGATGATCCTTTAGTTATTTGATTTTTTCTTGGATCTAAAGATTCTCCTTCAATTTTCTGTCACATACGTTTATGTAATAGGAATTAAGTAGCTATAGAATTTAATTTCGATCAGGTAGGTAGTTGGAGGAAACCTGAGGGGACATCTTGCATAAGTAGGTACTTTGTATACATGAATAAGGTTAGTTTCATATTAGTAGGAGATAGTTGTTACTGTATGTAAGTTGTTTTTATCAGGATGTAGCCATTTACATTTGAATGAATATAACAGAGGGATATTGACCCAATGCATGGTGTTGGTACTGTTTTCATTTTCTTTGTTATTTTATGTTTGCATGAATGAATGAGGTATGTCATTGAATATATGATACTGTGAAGTATTGGGATAATATTCAAATCAGTTCTCTTCATTGATTTCATGAAAGGTGTGCATATAATCCACAGGGAGTGCATTGAAGGAGTATTTTTTGACTCAGAATCTCAGAAGAGATAGCATGAAACTTCCATTGAAAATAATGCAAATGGATTACTGCAAGGTGTGCACAGTCAACCGCAAGAAGTTAAGTCTTGAGTAGGAATCTAATGCAGAGAGCGCACATATTGGAAGTTTGACTAACTGGTGGAGTAAGACCTCTAAGGAGTCAAAGGGTCCGAGAGATAAATCTCAAGAGAGATAGAGGGGAGAAATTTTTGAAGGGAAATAAACTGTGAAGGTTTCATGAGTCGTTGACTAAGATCCATCCAGGAGGGAATGTGATCATTTCAGATCATGGGATTTAGGAAAGTGCATGAGTTTTAAGTATTTTCATGCACATAGGAGCAAGGATTCTCTGAAGTACTGAAGAGGCCAGGGACCCCCCATCATCGAGAGGGACAGATGGCATAAGATCCACAAATCCAGAGAGAAATCACTTTGGGAGTTTTGTGGACAAGAAGAAAGAGAAATTGTCGAAGAGACAAAGGTTGAAGTATACCTGGGTAGTTGGTTCCCAAGAAATATTTGTTGATAGATCTGACACTTTGGTAAAATTCACTTCGGGGAATCTCGAGTGTGGAGTGTGACAAACTCCTGAAGTCTTGAAGGCTGAAGAAAATCGCAACTGTCTATTCTAAAGAGCACATGGTGAGAGATCCAGTATATTGGAGGCTTAATGCTCTGAAAGGAATTCGACGTCGGCGGAGAATATCTGGACCGTCAGATCTATATGGATGGATGGTGGAAATACATTATCTTCGTGTGAAACCACTCTGGGAGGAACGAGTGTGCAGGATTTTGAAACCCCCGAACCTCGAAGAGTTGAAGTGGATCGTGGTCGTTAGACCCAGAAGGACACACATCGAAAGATCATGTACTTTAGGTGGAAGTGATTTGGGAGGAAGCGAAGGTGGAAAGTTGAAACTCCCAAAGCCTGAAGAGTTGAATTCAATCATAGTCTTCATTTGGTGGGAGGACACGCGTCGAAATATCTTTAATTCTAGGTGAACGCATTCTGGGAGGAAGTGAGCGGGGAAAGTTGAGACTTCCAAAGTCCAAAGTTCCAAAGTGGACTAGAGTCATTGATTTGAGGTGGATGCATGGCGCCTGATCTAGAATTTTTGGTACAAAGTACTCTATGGAAAATTAGAGGTCGAACGTGATGAACTCCCGAAGCACAGAGTCCCGAAGTGGATCTTGATCATTGATCATGAAGGGGGATGAGGACCGTTGATATGGTCTTGGCTGAAGGTCCCGAAGTTGTGAAGCGCCAAGAGGTTAAGACTTGGGTCACAACCCAAAATCACATCTGAGGAAGGTGCTAGCGCCTTTCAGTGCGATATTTGGAATAGGGCGCTAAGAAAGAAGGACCTGTGGATAACCATCAATCTGAGAACGAAAAATCGACAGTGAGGGATCATTGGAGGAAGAGGAGGAAAAATTAGCGGACGTGCTAATTCGTAGCCTGCTATTTTCCAATGTTGTTGATCTCTTCGGGACAGGGGATCAATGACCACAATTTAAAGGATATTTGGGTGATCACTTTACATATTGCAGGGACGAAAGTATCCGATAAAGAATGAGCATGTTGGCAGCCCACAATTTCTGTGAACTGTTGATCGACGAGAAAATAGGTAATGATCATATCATGACCGCGAAAAACCTGAGGGTAATAAAAGGGCCTATGTTTGTTTGATATGGAGACCAGTAAGCTCTTGAGGAGCTAATATAGCTGAAATATTAATCGATCCTTGACCAGGAATTTGAGCAGCCCCGTGGGAGAGTAAAGAGGGGAGTCTACGTCAGAATGATTGTATTCTATATAGAGGAGAATATGCATACAATGAGATATGTCTCAAATGTCATAAAGAAAATAAAAATGTTAAATTACATGGTCCTCCTCATAAGATATTGAGGCACATGCCTATAATCCCAAGGATTCAAAGGCTCTTTTGTTGAAAATAATTATGTATTTTGAAGGGATGGAATGCCTCACATAGAAGTGAGTTAGGGGCTATGTGAATCCCAACATATTAAATAGCCATGAAGCATATACATGATACCTGACCTGAAAATTTCAAGGATGAAGTACGAAGTCTACGACCTAGAATAGCCATGGATGGCATCAACCCATATTCCCTGCAAAACACCAACTATTCTATTTGTCCTCTAGTAATGATCAATAGCAATATCCCCCCATGGATTTCTGGGAATAATGGACATCTTATGTTGGCTCTTATAGTCCCTAATAGAAGACAAGTGCAGAATATAGATGTCTACCTACAACCATTGCTAGACTAATTGAAGGAATTATGGGAAGGGATACATGTATACAATGTATCAAGACCCATCACAAAAAATAGGAGTTTTTCATTGTATCGAATATGTCCTTACACCAGACATGATTATCTAAACGTAGGATTTTTCTCTAGTAAATTACATGTTTATTTATTTGTTTATATACACAACAATATTTTTTGGCATATTTAATTCACTACGTTTGATATGATATTCAACGCTAATGTGCTCTATATATATTAATAATTTTGCATGTCTTGTAACAAAATGGTTTCATGGATGTTAATTTTTTAGACCTTATATGAAGGCTAGCTGGTCCAACCACCTACGGAATCCAATGTACAACTAATCCAGGGTATTCCTCCTAGAACAAAACCCTTACAGAAGAGAAACATCCAAATTCAATGGTAAACCATAGAAAACCCAAAGGCCTACAATAATGAAACCAACAAAATGTATTAGAGAATATGAGATAGATAATGAGAAGGATATTACAAAAATGTTCAATGAAAATGGAGATCATATGTTCGAAGATCAAGAAATTTTCGGTAACTGTGTTGAGAAATTTCCCATTTGGATGAAATGGAAATCTGTCTTTTATGAGCTCCCATATTGGGAGAATCTTAAGATTTCCCACTTACTATATCCCATGCATATATTTAAAAATGTTTCATCTTCTTTATGGAGGAACATATCATCAAAATAAAGTGACACATTGACTGTTAGGAAATATCTTCTTTCTTCAAAAACTAAAAAGAAACATTGACCAAGACAAGGAAGTAGAGGAGAGGTTGTTCCCTCTTGGTATTTTGAAGGAGGTGATGTCCCATGGATTGGGTGTCAACGTGCCTTATTTATATGGGTATACACTACGACACAACTTCGTTGTGACATGACATTTGTTGGGGTTGAAATCACATGACCATTTGAACCTTCTAAGAGTACGTATGTCAAAAACATGATTTTATTATTTTTTAAATTTTTATGCCATGGGATAAAACATAATTAATTTTTTATATGTTTACTTTATAGTTTCATTACCCTTTGCTTATGTTTCAATGCATGAACCATGACTTCCCCCATGACCTACAATGTGCCATATCTAAATTATTTGCATTTGTATGTTGGATCACATCAAAGGAGATTCATATGGATAACATTCCATGGTGGCATCAAGAGATAGCTAAGATTGTTTGTATGTTTGAGAAGGAACTGTAGACAACTTTCATGGACTTCCAGGTTCATCCTCTAATTAACCTAGTAGATGAGCTTGAATTAGTCGGAGTGGTATCCTATCGTTGGATGTTATTCTTAAAGAGTTACATGAATAAAATGAAAGGATTTGTTCGACAAAGGGAAAAACCCAAGGGGTCTATGGAAGAGGGGTACATATCATATGAGTCTTTCTATTATGTCAGTGAGTACACTAAGTAGATTGAAAACACACTAGGTGTAGTGATTTGGGACGACGAAAATGATGAAGACAAAAGAGAAGGGGAGCTTCTCCAAAGGAATGGAAAAATATGCATGATAAAGAGTAAGTGACTTATCATTTATCAAGTTTATACGTAGTAACTATTCACATTGAACTTCACAATGTATATTTTGATATCATACATACTATATGTCGGTTTGATTTCATGAATATATACATCATTAAATTTCGAAATTGATGCCATGAATAAAATAATTATTTACAATTTGGAGAAAACAGAGTCGTGAGTTGCATTGTACAAACATAAGAGGAGGAAATGGGACAGTGACGGGAAATAATTCAGGCGATTGAATGGTAGAAGTATGCCTTATCATGATCATTTAAAAGAAAATATTCCAATTATATGACTCAATAGTTGGGTTGTTGACAAAGTCAGAGAGAAATATGGTGCCTTTGGTCGTTACCCACATGCTGAAGAGGATGAACTAAACATAGGGATTGGGTGCAACAACTCGATAATAATCTATTTTTCTACATTTTTAACTTCATAATGCACCTTTGAATTGTAACATCTACATTTAATATTTTATTGGTTGGGTTATTAAACACATGGCACTCTAATTTTTTCACTTTTTTATAGGTGCATTTGTTCCCATCTATGTGGGAATATGGACATCATTTTCACATAGAGGATTCCAATTATGGACACATGACACAAGACTATGGAGTGGAATTCGATTTCGACCAATCCAGTTGTGCTAGCCACCAAGATCAAAACCTAATATGGGGGAAGTTAGGTTTCGTTGTAAAGATACATGAGATCATTCGAGTGGACTTATCTTCTTTCCAATGTGTTATTTTTAGGTGCAATTCGTCAGACACAATTGATTGGAATAATGTAAAGGAATATCATGATTGTGGGTTGATATATATCAACTCTAGAAAGATGGGATGAAGCTAAGGAGCCTTATGTTTTACCAAAACAATGCAACCAAGTTTTTTTTTTACCTAGATGTGTTGGATAGGGATTGGTGGTTCCTATTAAGGCATGATCCTAGATCAAAACATATTTTTGATAACAACAGTATTATCATGCCAAGGGGGGGAGATAATCAGGGTGATGACAACAGAGAGTTCATTTATATTGTTGTTGTCTCTTTTTGTTATCTTTTTCAGAACTAATCCAAGTACTATATGATGTTATATAAATTTGGTTTTTGTGATAATTTGGTTTTTAACTAAAGTATTTGTTATTTTACATACTTTTATCATTTCTTTTGGAATTGTTTAAATTATGTCCCTAGTGTTGACTAAAACCATAATTAATGAAGTAATTTAAAAAATTGATAGAAATAAACTTATGAAATAATGACAAAAATAACAATAGGAAGATTTGCATCCATAAAATTTCAGGGCCAATAGAATGCTTATCGTTGTAGATCATAACTTTTTATAATATATTTTTTTAGTGTAGAAGACTCTATTAAAAAAGAGTAAATAGTATAATGAAAAATAACATTTATTCATATGTAATTTTTTTTTTGAAAAATAATTTAGTTAAAATGAATATGTATTAACTATCTATGCAATATAAAAATGTTTATGATAATTTTACAATTATAGTTTCAACCATATTTAACTTTGTAATTTATAAAAATATCTTTTTCATTTTTTATTTAAATGAAGTCTTTAAGTTTCATATAAGAAATTTTGATATAAGTTCACCAATACATAATGTATAATAAAGATCATTTAATAAAAATAAGCATCATGATGATAACCATCTAACAAACATAAACATCATCTAAAATACACATATAAATTCTCTAACATCATCTAATTATATACAACTCTAGCACATATAAATGACATTAATTATCTAGCACACAAATGTAGTAATCTCACACGACATCATCATTGTGATCACATTTAAAAAAACACAAGCATTGTCTAACATCATCATCACACAAATCTAGCAAGAATCATTTAACATACACATCTATCAAACACATTTAACAAACATATATAGCATTACCTAATAATGTACACATCAACATCAACATATAAATTAATTAAGTACACCATTTTGATCAACAAGAAAAATCCACACCTAATGAAAATTGTTATAACATACACATTTATCAAGAAAATTTAACAAACATATCTAACATGACCTAATAATATACACATCAACATCAACATATAAATTAATTACATCAACATGAACACAAAAATTGCACCATATATATATATATATATATATATATAACAAGTCAAATAATTTCCATAACATATCTAGTCCATCCAATGTGATAATCATATCTACAACAATAGTGGAGGCATGGTCTGTAGTAGAAGATGATGGATGGTCATAAGGAAATGGAAGATTAGGGGGTGGAAGAATAGGTGTTTCCTGCTCATATGGGTTAGGTGAAGTAGGAGGAGGAGGAAGACGTGGAGAAGGATCACGGCCACCCTCATTAGTCGATGGGGTATTAGATGAACATGTATTAGAGGAAGAGTGTGTATCATCGACAAACCACCTCGTTACTAGTAGCTTAGTAGCTCCAAAAATATGATGCAGAAGAGACATCATATCACACAACATCTCCCTCCAAAGCTCCAATAGAATAAGATATTGCCTATTATCTCACATCATCACAGGGCATACTCCCACCTCAACTGAAAGTGCACAAATTTGGTCTCCCAACTCCAACCTGAATCTAGTATATGGCCTACAGTGCATGCAGCCAGGTATTTTCACCAAAGGACCCTAACCCACCGCAACCTCAATCATCTCCTCTTCTGAATCTAGTGGGAGAGGATTCAAGTCGGTATGGAATGTGCCAATATTTGCAAAATATATATAACACAACAATAATTAGACAGTTTCACTAAAAAAATTAATAAAACAAGTCAAATAACATGTTAGAATTAATTTTATTCTAATTAAATAAGACAATAAAATGAAACTAGATTAATTTAAACAAAACACTAATATTACCTCTAACATACGGTGAATCATCCGGTGTGAAGAGGATGTTTGGAAATCATCGTAAATCCAACCCCACATAAGGACATAGCACCAACAAGAACATTTGATCGACCCCAGTCACTAGTAGCCCCATTGCGTCAATGAAAATCCTGGTCGGAAACTCTGGTTGGCCCCTCTTGGGAATCATCTTGCCCCACATGTGCATCTCCACCTAAGTCACGGGCCTAGAAGGCTCATGGACAAAAGTAGGTCATGTCTCTGGAAACCTCTCAAAAAATAAACAAAACAACTCTAAAGCAAGAGAGAAGTTCACCCTCCCATGTATCATAACATGACATATATCTAGATCTATACAAAACTGCCACAAAAAAATGGTCGACCATGTAATGCATTGTGGCCTCTATATCAAAGAATCAACATAATAAAAAAGAGTGAAACTAAAGCGATGCCCATCACTGGTAAAGTGTGCAATGGTCATCAGTAATAGTGAGAGGCACCTAACCTCATCTGCGCCAAAACAAGATATTTGTAGTTGTCCACCATTAAACACATGAAAATTAGCTAGAGAAAGTATATCAGCCACAATATATCTCTGAGAGTACATCAACTGACTCTCTATTGGAACACTGACTAGGAAATCAGGGAACTGGGAAAATCCTCCCCTCTTCTCGATAACCCAATGATAAAATATATATCCTCCTCAGTGGGTTGGTACCATTGATCAAGACCAACATAGAAAGCTTGTTGATGGACATCCCATCGATGGATCAGATGAACCGAAAACCCAGGGTAACCCTTCATGGGTGTAGCCTCTTGATAGTACTTAAGGAGTCATGCATTCCTCAAGAGTAATTGAGTCGTTGTAGTAATAGGGGAGGGTACAAATCCCTCTCCCTCTCCCTCACATCCCAATCATGTACAACATTGTACAGGTCAACCTTGGGCTGCTACTATTGTTGTTTCTCTCTCTGTTGATGTATCTGCATGATTAACATGTAAAATACATCAACTTCATACATAAAACATAAAAAAAAATAGTTAATGAGAAATTTATTTATAAATATGGAAAAATATCTTTCTTCAAAAAATATGTAAATTTCATCATCGATGCACCCAAAAACCATTCAAGCGCCTCCCACATTGTATATATTACTTGTGAGCATCGTCTATGATGCAGACATGTAACAAAACCTAATCGTATAAAATTTATTATATGATTTTATGCGGTCCTTTGTATAACCTTACCACATCGATGCATTAAGATTAACCAACACACTACCTAAAATAATAAAAAACTCAAAATC
Organism: Picea engelmannii; assembly: GCA_009831015.1. Taxonomy (NCBI): domain Eukaryota; kingdom Viridiplantae; phylum Streptophyta; class Pinopsida; order Pinales; family Pinaceae; genus Picea; species Picea engelmannii. The sequence goes on from ML776732.1 coordinate 101,389, forward strand.
CTAAATCACCATAAAAATATTTTTAAAATATTTCTTACTGCGATGCGTAGCCTTTCTTGACATGCACCGGTGTGTTATAGGAAAGGTAACACATCACACCAATAATTTTTTTTAAATTGATAATTACGGTATTTTGGCATTTAGGCTCCTTTTTTTTTCGACCATACATTGGGTAATCATCAATGCACTGGTGCGTAAGTTAACCGACTAACCATATAAAATAATATATCTGATTTATGTGGTGCGTCGTTTAATGTAACACCATGGTGTGCGTTATTTCGACGTATTACGAAAAATCACCTATATTATCTTAGGCAGTGCATCAGTAAAATTAGGCACCAATGCATTAAAGTTTACCCAATGCACCAGTGCATTAGATTTTACAAACGCGTCGTTGAAAAAAATTAGGCATGGTTTTTTGGTGCACCTAGTAAATTTTCAGGCCACATCGTCCACAGTGCGAGCCGAATGACTCAAACACATTGTTTAGAAAAAGAATAAAATTAAAACACTAGAAATTTAACTAAATTATGAATTTTAATCCGTTAAAATTTTAAGTTATAAATAAATAAAGACATTGCCTAAACATTTCCTCCTCGGGGAAGCATGCTTGCCATGTAGTCCAAAAAAAAAGTTTGTCTATTGTTTGAGAAAATTCAAAAGGCATGCACTGAGCAATGGACGAAAGGAAGGCAAGCAACAGAAGCACCAACGACATGACGTTGTAGAGAGGAAAAAGTTTCACTCGTGCTTGAGACATGTGAAACACTAAAAAGGGTAAAAATGAATTTTACAACTGGTAATTTTCTTTTTTAACCCTCTTCTGGTGCACTCGATTATTAGATGCACTCGTGCGTCAATATTTAAGTAGCGGACCACAATATATCTTTTGAAAAATAACTCTACCATTGTGTACCATTTTTAGAGAAACAATGTGCACGGATGCGTTAGTATTTAAGTAGCGCACTAGAGTATATATATATTTTTAAATAACCCTACCACGATGAGCCATTTTTTATAGCAATGGTGCATCCATAGTAGAGAATGCATTGGTGTGTTATGTATTAATAAAAACACCGTAAAAAAACATCTGCTAAAATCCTCTGCTAGTGTCCTCCACTCTAAACGAATTTTTGGGTTATTTTTATAAGGGCTTCTGGAAAAACCTCCATTAGAGGGTCTTTTCCTTGTAGTGGCTTTATATCTATCCCTAACACATTCTCTTTCATCATGGCTATGTGTCCTATCTATTTTGGAAGCAACAAAAATCAACTGTGTTGAGTGTACTGGGGTGACAAAGGTAAGGACATGTGGAAGGATTTGAGGAGATAGGTGGGTTCCCAATGATCTTGTGTTGTGCGCCACATGATTGATGACCACCACCTTATCATGCATACAAGCGGACACTCCATTCAAGGAATTTTTCTAAAAACTTAAAAAAATCCATTACATAAATATAAATATCAATTAAAATAACTAATACATGATTTTTTATATATTCATCTCTCTAAAATCATCAACTTATTTATTTTTAAATAATTTTTTATTTAAAAAAATATCACACAAACAAATATATATATAATGACAAAAAATAATTTTTTATTCAAATATTTCAAAACACAAATCAAACCTTTGGAATGAGTATAAACTTATATATATTGGAAAACATTATTCTTAGAATATTAAAAATGGTAACCACTTAAATTTAATAATTCAAAACTAACATTTTATAATATTTTAAATAAATATAATAATTAATACATTTTATAATATTTTAAATAAATATAATAATTAATTGTATAAATTTG
>ML776732.1:105261-125003 GCA_009831015.1 Picea engelmannii
ATTACTTAGTTAGAAAATAATTTTAAAAATATTTACAAAACTTCTTAAACAAGATCTATCAAACACTAGAGTTAAAAATTTTCTTAATGTGCATTTGTTTTATCATTTAATTCTATGTATTAATTCCTTTATATTAAATTTTATTTGTTATTATCACTTAATGTAAGGTTAGGTGACAACATATTTCCAAGGGCATCTAAGCAATCAAATTATATATATATATACACCACCCATAGACATCTACGTAGTCAAACACCAATCCTAAACATGGCTACATTGACATGGATCAATTTTTGGTGTGTGTGGTCTAAAGTAACCTTGACTGCCTCACCAAAAAAATTCATCGAAATCCCTAGCAAAATTTGACTCTCTTTGTATATATATATTTTTATTTATAAAAAATATTAAATAATATTTTACATTAATTTTTTTATTATATTAAAAAATTCAAATGTATTTTATACTTTTTAAATAAAATATTTTCTTTATTTTTTTTAAATAAATGAAATAATTTTTTTATACTTATAAAAATACTAGTAAATGTGATTAAATCATTTTTATTTTTTTTTGTCTGTTAATTGGTTCGGGCCTTATTGGCATCGGGATTAACCTTTGGCTTGAGAAACCATGACTCAGGGGCATCTAAACCGTCAAAATCGCCCAACACCCGGCCTAAGACACACCAACCCTTAACATGGTTGGATTTTTTTGTCCCTGCAGGTTTCGAACCAGTGACTTTTCAACATGGAGTGGCTTAATAACACACTCCGTCACCGAATGTCCTACACCTCAGGGACGATTAAATCATTTTTCTTAAAAACATTAACAAATACAATTTTTTGAATTAAATTTAAATAACTTTTAATTATGTAAAGGGCCAGTTACAATTCCACTTCATATTACTCTTAAAAATTTAGTATATTAACTTTAATGTTATGTTTTGAACTAAAGTAAGTTGGCATGTGGGTGAATCCATGCTTTAACCTCACAAGCTTTAACCTCACAAGTGTGTATCAATCCAATTTTGGTTTTTTGCAATTTTTACAAGACCTTATACTAGCCATACAAGGATTTAGTGTGCCTTTCATTACTTGTTACAAACATATAGGGGTTGAGTGGTATACTTTCGAGCCCCCTTACCAACTTGTTGGAGCTAACTGCATGAGGAAAGTGTTGTGGGAAGAGTTGTAATCAACCTTTACTTATATTTTTAAAAAATAATGTGCAGTCTACCTATAACTCACCACCAATTGTATATGGCCATAATTGCCTCTATATTACCATTTCATATTCCAACACTCACAAACGAATTTCGTCTTCCCAAGTGACAAAATAATATATGATAACATGCGGAAGAAACATATCAATTAGGGAGAGTATTATAGGAAATCCAAGTGAATTTTTAAAGGGCATATAAACTCTCTTGTAAATTAAACCTCATGAATTCACATTACATGAGTTTGTATGGCATCACCTATTACCTATTTCCAAGAATACAATGAACTCGTTCCTATTTTAAACATTAATTTAATTAATAAAATTAAATTAAAACTAAGATGCATGCATTGAATATAATGTAATAGTACGCAATGGCAAAGAAAAAATGTGTAATTGATAGAAAACACAAAATGCATAAATTAGCACAACATGCCATAATACTAAATGAAAAACACTAATACATGCATCTCATATGAATGAAATATTAAAGTGAAATCCTAATAATTATTATTAATATGAATGAAATATTAAAGTGAAATCCTAATAATTATTATTAATATGAATGAAATATTAAAGTGAAATTCTAATAATTATTATTAATAGTAATATTTGTTGAAAGTTAATCTTATACTAAGGGATAAGGTGAAAGAAGTTTTAACTAGATTTACATATAACAAATACTATTGACTAATAAATTATGTTATTGAAAATAATAAGGTATGGATTTATTTTATCATTTAAAAAAAATATAAAATAAAGGTTTTGTTTAATTGTTGTATGTTTTTGTTTTTTTAATCGGAATTTGGTAACATAAATCTACATGAAATCAGAACTTTTTGTTGTTTAAATTGCATTTCTAAATACAGAAATGTATTCAGTCTGTTTAAATTGCATTTCTAAATGCAGAAATGTATGTAACCTGCTGAAATTCCTTGCAATACTGAGATTATAGAAAATTAACTACTCAAATTTACAAATCCAACAATATTTTTTCATATTTTAACAAATATATCCTAAAACAAAAAAACAAAAACATAACATATTTAAACGAAACAAATATATTGTTTGATAATAAATTATGTTATTAAGAATAATAATGCATGAATCTACTTTATCATTTAAAATAAATATGTAAACCATAAAAGATTAATTAATGTAAAAAGTAATATAATAAAGAACGTGGTAAGAACCTAATATTGATAATAGTGATAGGGAAGAGAGCAAAGACACGAAGGCCACCTTTTGGATCGGGTGATCATTCGAAAGGTGTTGGAAAAATATGAAACTCACACATCATTACAAATATCAAAGGACATGATGCAACGTGCACCACAGAGCTTTCAATAGGATTAATAAATGAAAAATAAGAGCACAAGTAAAGCTAGATGAAGTGAATCCAAGTAGTAAAGGAGATATAGTAGTTGTTAATAATGAAAAAAATTAAAGAAGAAGAAGAAGCTACCAAAGGCGTTGATGTATAAGAGAAATAAAGAAGAATCCGAAACACTCAAAATGAATCCAAATGATTTAGCAGAAGGTAGAGACACTTGGGAAGAATCTAAAAGGAGAAGAATCTAAAAGGAGAAGTTGAGGGCATTTAGTGCTAGTAGATATAGTTCAAGATTACACACACTTCTCATGTTATAATTTGCAACTATACTATAAAATAGCTAAGATATACAATGTTGTGAGTTAAGTCAATAACGTCATTTTAATATAAAATATCCAAGATATACAGTGTTGTGAATTAAGTCAATAACGTCATTTCAAACTTGGTTGATGACACATCGATCCATTCTAGCTATTCGACGACAAATCATTAATGGAAACCAAGATGACACGGGCTTCAAAGAACGATTATTCTTGAAATGTTTTAGAGCCTATAGAGTATATTTCATATACCTAAGCACTCATTCTTAAAGAATATTATCTATAATTTGACCTCGTTATACAAGATTGAAATTCAAAAAGATATTTTTTAACCCTATCGACAATATGTTTACCAAAAAATTGAGTCAGAAGCACTAATCCTCATCCACTTCAACGAAACATTATTCCCTTTCACCATGGTAGATTAGTGTGCCAATACATATGTGATTACAACTACATTAGTGAGGGATGTTATATGGTTTTCACTCATTAACCCATAGTATTTCATGATAATGGGTGATGATAACCAAAGATGGTATGATGTTGGTTGAAGAATGTGACTAATAAGGTATCAAATTAGTTTTGTTCATAAGTAAAAATATAAAGTAAGGGGTCAAGTTACTTATATATATAAATCTTTGATATTAATTTTATCAATCTGGGAGCATAAACTTTGATATGCAGGTATAGGAAATGGATGATGAGAGTCTATCATGTCCTACCAAAGAAGTGAGGGAAAACAAATTTAAATATTAGAATGAAATCAAATGTTATCCTGGCACAAATCAGAATATTTTCTAAAGGTTCCTGTGATCATTTATCAAGTGGATCAATGCTTTAATCTTCATTGTATAATTAATCTTTGTGGTTGATCAAATGACATGTAATGCTTCAATCTTCATTGTATAACTAATCTTTGTGATTGATCAAATGACATGTAATTCTTCAATATTCATTGTATAATTAATCTTTGTGGTTGATCAAATGACATGTAATGAAAGTTTACAAATGAAATACATAAACAATAATTGAAATGTATACAAGGAAATAAGATCTACAATTTAACTAGCTAACTAAGAGAAAATGAACATAGCACAACAAAAGTTAGAAAATGGGGATCAGACAAAACCTAGCACACACTATGAAAAAGATTACAAACTATGTGAGCAGTGACGCACATGAACAAAATATCAAACAATTAATTATTATAGAATGAAATTTGGAGAATACAAGTACCCAAGCATGATTTCTACTCCCTGTTACAATAATGTTCTTCTCCATCCTCCTTCGTTCTATGGTTGTATATATACAAAGAAGAGCAATGGGGTGGATCAAAACTAATTCCCTCAAATCGAAACTATCAAAATATAGGCAACTTACAAGATATCGTTTATCTCGATTTTAGTGGATCCTCCTTGCACATATAACTCAAGATCTGATTACAAATTGTTTTTCATAACATGAAAGAGTTGAGAATAGTTTTATTTGATCTCCTTGTTTGTTATGTGCATCCATTAGGTTGGAACATTGGAGAAGACGATCGTAACAGAAAATCTAGGCAAACCTAGTTTATAGAAACAAGTGCATCTCCAAAACCATGAACTTTATGATAAAACTCCTATGCTATACTTAAATCGGGATGTTTTGCACAAAACCCATGTTTTAGATTTCATAGATTTGTCTTCTTCAGCTCAGAATCATGCATGAAGCTCAATGTTTCTAATATGACACATATTTGAATGAGGAAATTTGACCATGAGTTGGAAGCTGCCATGTTGGACCTGGGTAAAAAGTGATGAATACCACAACATGTTGAGGGTCCTGGTCACAAAACCCAATTTATGGAATTTTCCCTAAAGATGTGTGGATATGTCAATCATGGAGGTCATGTACTGGAAGTGAAATGCTAGCACTGAAAGTGAACTAAGAACATTTTTTATCAACAATATTATTCAAAAACATTTTTAACTTACTAAAAACAAAGGAAATTTTAAATATTAACAACATCAAGCTTCCCATCCCCGAATGGGGTGCCACGCGGAGCAGGAGGGGTACGTGGAGCAGTGCTAGGAGGGGCCATTAATGGTGGCCACCCGTCCTCATATCCTCGTCATTTATGATGGGCATAAACCCAAGCGACCTTCACCATTTGATGAGGCCTCTCACTCGCACAAGGAGAACGACCAGCCAGAGCATTAAGACCATAGCCTTAATGGCTATAGCTACCATTTTCTCCCTTATCAACATTCTTGGTGGCTTTGGCATGATTCGAAAGGTTGCAGAGCCGAACGGGGACAAAAACGCAGTGGGAACTCCGCCATTAGCTCTAGTTCTAAGCATGCCATAAGCAATGGGGTGGCCTTGCAGAGGCGCAGGGTGGTACACAACCGACTCATGACGGAAGAGGCAAAAGAAGTTTGAGAGAGCATTGTCTCTAGACAAGAGAAGGAGACCCAGGAAGTCCAGAGGAACAGGGACGCCTCCCATGGCGTATGTCGAGGAGATTCCTCCGGAGGAATCCCTCCAAAATTTCTTAGAGAGCCTCCTTTTCATGGTTCTGGACAATTGGAATCCCCCCGCTTGTTTTGGAGCAGATGCCATGAACCCTAGTCCAAGAGCTGAACACGGTCCTAGTGGCATTCCAGCTGAGAAATGTACACCTTGTTTGGTAGAGGAAGAGATGTAGAGAGGTAGCGAAGAAAACATTCGTGAGTCTCTTGATGAATTGGCATCGTAGAGCAGGCAACAAGCGCACCAAGAGGAGGCCGACATGAAGAATTCGCAGCACCAACCACCACTTCTTCACCCGGAGCACCTGAATCTTATCTTCGATGTTCGTAGCATGGTGGACGACCAAATCTTTATAGCCATCCACATCAATCAACGCCTGGATATGTTGTACGTCGCCTACTCCAGCGCCCCCCCAAGGTGACAATGCCCCACCTGTGCTCAGGTCTATGCCATCCCAGTCAGACGTGGCAAGGAGAAGGACGACCATGAGGACACTAGCTAATAGGTTTTCATGTTTGTTCACTTCTCAAAACTCTTTCTTTTTTTGACGCATAACAGAGTTGTAGCTCTTCTAGCTTATAGCAATGGTAGAGATAGTATAGGCATGAACAAACTAATACTAAGACTGGGCATGCACCCTGGTTTCCTTCGGGCAGGGTGGCAACCTAACATTTAGAGTTTGGAAGCTAGCTTGGAATGGCCAGCTGTCTCAGTTTCCTTAACAGGCGGGATAGCTAGCACCTCAATGGCACACTGTAACTTTGCAATATCAATATAATAGGACCTGCCCTTTTTTACTTAAAAAAAAAATAAAAAACATCAAGCTTCACATGAACATTAGCTTCATAAATATGAATATATATAGTAATAGTCATAGTAATCGAGTGTAGGGATAGGGTACAATGACCAAGAAAGAGACCAAATGATGATGCAAAATATGTCAAATTAGAAAGACAACATAAGGTTCATGAAAAACAATCTTTATAAAAATTTACATAGACAATATTGCATGGAAAACATGCATTTTGTCAGCATTATGTTGAGAAAAATATACAAAATATAAATAGAACACCCAAAAATGTAATATCTCTATTACAAAACTTGATAACATGTGGATCAAAAGTTTCACACCAACAAACATGGAATTTCAAATGAATAGTACTTGAGTTTTTAAAGTTAAATTATAAAATATAAAAGACCTTCATGTCCCTCCATGACCCAATGAGTAGGAATATGAATATGATCCTACTAATTACTTCAACACAACAAACGGTAAAGCTAAATGATTATATGTACCCCATCAAACGAATGGAAGAATGAATTAACAATATTTTTAATCACATTTCTATCTCAATCATCCACCCCCAACGCTTACAGAAACTAGATAGTTGATGGGATTCCATGTTACACTAATGTGAACAACATCAATAGAAAAAAAATGTGTGTTCCTACCATGCCACCAAAAGATTAGGTTCATCTACATAACCTCACAAGTTTCGCACATTGTATCCCATGGAACTCTCGTCAATCCATTCCCCATTCCACTTTTTCGATTCCCCGTGCTCACATTGGCAGTGAGCATTTTTGTAACACAACTCTATAGTATTCTAAATATTCTTAACATGTGAAAGAAAGTGGCAGTGAGCATTTTTGTAACACAACTCTATAGTATTCTAAATATTCTTAACATGTGAAGGAAAGGATCTTATTTATAGTGACCATGTATTCTATTTTTTTTTCTTCAAAACAGTGGTCCAATACTTGAGAAATCTCAAAATATTTATGATCAATCTTCTCTCTAGTCATCAATTTTGACTATATTTAGCATGCATAAGTTTTTTAATCTATTTCTCCAAAAAAGTGCATCACTAAGTGTCAATATGTGTCAATATTTAAGGTAAATCACTTATTTTCATTATTTATATGTTGGTATTTATGGTGCGTCGCTTATGTGTGTCGATGTTTAATATCATGTGTCATTACTTATGTGCATTACTAAAGTGCATTGGTTCTATCGGTTGCTTATGATGCATTGATTATGTGTATCTCTTAAGTATGTTTATTATGTGTGTTTCTTATACTACATAACTTATGTGTCACTACTTAAGGTTCATAGTTTATGTATTTTTCTTACGTGCCAGTTATTGTATCTTATGGTAAGTCTCTTAAATGCATGATTTAACATGGCGTGTCTTTTAAATGTGTTTGTTATGGTTCATGAGTTGCAACTTATGTGTCCTTGTTATGGTGCATCGGTTATATGTGTCACTTAAGTGTATTTGTTAAGTGATTTGTTTATGTACTTATGTGTCCTTGTTATGGTGCATCGGTTATATGTGTCACTTAAGTGTATTTGTTAAGTGATTTGTTTATGTATTTTACTTAAGTACATTGTCTATGTTAGTCTCTTATGCATGTGCCTTTCCAAATTACAAGGAAAGTGATTTTATAATTTTCACGTTGTATAAAGAATCAAGAGATTTAACATTGTCTATGTTAATCTCTTATGCATGTGGTTTTTCAAATTACAAGGAACGTGATTTTATAATTTTCATGTTGTATAAAGAATCAAGAGATTTCTAAGAAGTTGTTATGTTTTTTAATTCGAGGATGGTAAAAAGTTATCGCCCTAAGAAGTTGACATGTCATTCTAAATATTTAATTTACATTATAATAAAATTAATAATTACTTTTTCCATGAATCAATTGTAGTTATAGGGTAATTTATAAGTCACTAAATTAGTAACTAATCGGTCACTTGTTGAAATCTCGTATTGTAAATGGGATGCAAAACACTAAAAATGAGATGTATGAAATTGAAATGGGATGAACAAAACCTTTTTCTGCCCCAATTTATGTCTTAATTTGCATCCAAATTGTGATAGCAGGGTTGGTTGGGAAGTGAAAGAGAATCAAATGGGAATATTGGTGTTATAGAGGATGCAAATATAAAGTCTTTGAGGAACACCTCTAGGACATAAAATCTCATACAAGATATGAAAGTGTCATGTATGATAAGATAAGGGTAAGATAAAAAGATACAAATGTAGTGAAGGATGAGACACATGAGATGCCCCAAATATAAGGACATGGAAAAAATAAAAATAAAATAAGCATTTCCCCAGGATGAAAAATGGAATGCTAGAACCCCTTTTTTTGGTAGTGAGACAAAGGAACCTATCCCACTCCATTACATGATATAGGTTTATCACAATGTATACAATTAACCAACATTTGATGGAACTTTTTTGTTTTAGGCATGATAATATTGGTTAATATGTACTTATCCCACAAAGTAAGAGCATGCCTTAGCCAAAATATTTTATGAAACATTCATGACATTCCCAATGAGTGATTAATTCAGTGTCACCATCTTGGGAATAAACATTATGAAATATATATTCATAGGATCTTTAGATGATTATTTAAAGATCACTTCCTAATGCACATATAGAATGTCAAGATCATCAAATTTCCGTGTGTTTTTATAGAATTTATACAAATATAATTCTAGAACAGAAGACTTGGGATTTTTCATCACCATAAAAGGAAACTTTCTCTCATCTAATTATATGTAAACTATTATAGATATTCCACTTGTCAATTTGTCACAAGATATCTAATAAAATGCTTAAATTTTTATTTTTTTTTGTAAACTATCTACACTGATTTATATTAACATGAAAGAAAAAAGTGTACAATATATATGTGGTTGTTATTCCACTTGGAAAACTAGACCCATAGAAGTGGAGCACTTGGTCTATCCATATTTTTTAGAGAATAAAAAAAAATTAAACAATATATCATGATATTAGAATACAAAAATATCATGATCAGAGACTAAAGCAAGGGAGGATGGTCATTAGCAACTATAACCTACGATTGAGTAAAGTCAACCTTGGTGAGGTTCATGCATGCAATATTCTTAACAATAAGGTTGATATTGCGTTCCATGAGCTTGAACTGGATTTGAACTTCATCAACCTAGAGGAGGAGATATTTGTGAGCCTCATTCCTCTCCACTAGCACTTTCCCATAAGAGTTTTTATATGTGAGTAAGCATTGATTGTTTTATAATATTTTGATTCCCATGCATGATATGCCCCTAGATCGAGAATCCATAGCCAAAAAATGTTCTCACTCATAGCTTAGTCCTATATGAAGTGTCACAAAACATCAACATCTTCTTCTACTAGGTCAATATTTTACCCAGCTTTGGGAGGAGTATGAACCTGGTAATCAATGACCGAGTCCTCTTTTTTGTTAAAAACTATATTAAAACCACATTCCATCCATGTTTTCCTTTCTAGTGATGATGGGAGTTTCCTAAATACATGATGTAGGACCAAAAAGAAAGACAATATGGGAGGGAGCACAAAAGGAGAGTAGAGTAGAGGAAAAGGGGAAGGACAACAAAGATAGTGAAATGGAGGAAGGGAATGATGAGATTCCATAAGATGAGGATGGAGGCTAAGGGTTCAAACAAGGGGGAGGCTGAATGGAATTAAAATATCCCACATAAGCAACTCGAAATGAGAGGAAAAACATGAAGCTTCTATCACTTTCCATAAATAGTAATGAAAGTTTCCAAAGATTGAAAAGGCAGGGAAGGACATGGACAACCAACATAGTTCAAGGGAAGAAAATTTATGGAGAAATATTATCAGGTAGAGGAGGATTCCTATTTAAATATGATGGAGGGAGGTTCCAGGTGTACAGGGAAGAGTTGAGGGCGTGATGGGTGTGCATGTACCTCAGGGATTTTTCCTTTCATGGGCTTGCATCCATACCACCCAATTTGGAGGAGATAGATCCTCTTGCAAAATATAATTTCATTCTTTGTTGAGAGCTGATCGAGAATATGGATCCCATCCTAAGACCAACAATTGATGATCTTGAAGGATTTCTTCATTCGTCTCTCTATCAATGACCTTTTTTTCATATAATTTGAGATTATATGGAATTACAACCTCAATATTGGAGAGGAGACAACACATACACTGTAGGATACCTTCCAAATGCGAGTTGTGGGATTCCTTTTAGTGAAGAGAACCTTGTTGAAGTTTTTTGAGTATCCAAATGATTATTTGAGAATCAAATTCTACAATAATTTTGTGGAAACCTTCATAGATGGAAATGTTAATACCTCGTTCAAGATCCTGCAGGTATGCAACACTATTGTCAAAACATATATAGTTAGCGTAGAGCTAGAGACAGTCTCCTTGGTCATTACAAGATATACCTCCAAGACCAGTGGGGCCAATGTTTCCTTTAGAGGCTTCGTAAAATTTGATCTTGATAAAGCCAACAAGGGGGATTTTCATAGAGTTGGATATTAACCAATGGATCTATGCATTTACAACCAAGGTAAGGGTCGGGGTGGTGAGGATGCAGTTCCTTGATAACACTTTCTTATTGAGTAGAACATTTCCAATATTAGTCTGTCTAAGGGAAGAAGAGAGTCATTTCCCAAATGTTCCATTTATGTTTTCACCATATAATATCCATCTACATATGAAAATTCTTGAATATTATGTCATTCTATTCCCTCCATATTTTCCAGAGAAAGAACCCAAGAAGAAGATGGCAGGCACAACTGCGGATGGGATTGGAGAAGGAAGAAGTTATCCAATTTCGGGAATGCTACTATTGTTACAGTTTGAGTTGAGAAAAAAAAATGACCCCATAATCTCATATTGACAACTGTAAATGGAGAAAATATAGGAGGTATTTGATTGTTTCTCCATTTTGTTAGTAAAGAGAACAAAAGGAAGGGATAAAAACTCCATGCTGAGAGAAGTTTTCCTATGTCAGTATTTTTCCATGGGCTAAGATGAAGAGCAAGAAGGAAAATTTTGGCCATAAGTTTTGTCGCGAAATATTTATCTAGATAGTTTGATACAGTTGGTGCTTATGGCTTGTTACTAGAGGATAATCTTCTTGGAGTTTGAAAAAACCTATTGGACTGTGTCCCAAGTGGAGCATGTCCTATCCTGTTTGAATTGTGTTTTTTTCTGTTTGAAAGTTATCTCCAAAAGATATCCCAATATAGTCATGGCGGGATAATATGCCATTGGTTCTTAGGAATATAGGTTATCCATTGATCATTTGGCTTCAATGGAAGCCAATACTACTAAATACATTTGATTCCTTAGGTGAGCATATTGTTATTTATAACTTGGAAGTTAGGGAGGTCCTATAGATTTGGTTGTTTCCTCCCTGCATCATCCCATAAAAATAAATGATGGCCACCTCATATTTCCCAGAAGAAGTGTTGATGGATAATATGCTTGTTATTCCAAGATAATTTTTAGATCAGGGACCTTGAAATATTACCTTCTAGGAGAATGAGATCTCGTGGTTTTGTGTTGAAGTATTTCCTGTACCAAATTTTGTCCCATGGGTCATGCTTGATTTTGATTCATTGCCACGATGACTTATTCCCAAGAACCAAGATGAGGATTTTGGGATCCCTTATACCAAGGCCACTTTAAAGTATGGGATGGAAAATCTTGTATGAAGTGACTGAAGTCCATTTTCTTTATTTATGAGCTCCTCCCTCGAGGAAATTTCTTTGGAGGTTATAAACAACTTTCAAAATAATTTTTTGGGTTACCAAAGTATAAAAATGATATGATAGAGGGCTATGTCTTGTAACACAAATTTGAGTATGACAAGGCATATAGGGGAAGGAGTGAATGAAAATACCAATTGGAAAGTATACCTTCCATTTTGGAGTGAGTTGTCGAGGTTGTGGAGGAAATTTTCAGCAACAAGGGCACCTAAGTATTTGGATGAAAGGAAGTTCTATTGGAAGCCAATAATTATGGTAATATGGATCTGAATAGAAGGATAAGTGTTAAGGATTTTTCCTGAATATGGATCTTGATTTGGATCCGAAACGTCGACAGTCTAATGACAAAACTGTGGTCAGTCCGATCAATCAAAAAAACTCCAACCACAGAAATATTTTTAATCAGAAAACTAAGATATTTGGAGTGGGTCATGGAGGTACATGACGTGTACATGAAGTAAAATAGGACTTGATTGATATCCTTTACTTCACACATTGAAGGAATTCCCATTAGCATGGTGTCATCGTCAAATTTTTTATCAGAGATAGGAAGGTCATCCCCAAATAAATCTAAGGCCTTTGTTTTTGTTGCTTGAAACTATATCCTTGAGGAGTCTATTGAGACAATATTCCATTAAGATGAAGAGAAAAGGAGAAATAATAAGTTCTTGTTCGATACCATGTAAATGGGAGGAAGTAGTCTAGGGGGATCCATTCAATATGATACAAAAGAAGGAGAAACATGTTAGAGACACAATCCATTTGATCCAAAGGGAAGAAAAACCAAAGTCCATGAGGACATACTAGATATATTTCCAACTATTCTTGTCAAAATATTTGGACATGTCAAGTTTGATGATCATTCTAGGAGTCTTAGTATATTTGAGAGAGTGGGCCATTTCATGAGCTAGGATGATGTCATCAAGGATTTGGTGGCCCTCAATGTAGCACTCTTTTTTGGAAGGATCAGGCAGGGAAGGAGAAAATTTAAGAACTTGGCTATGACTTTGGTGATGATTTTGTCGACAACATTGTAGAGGAAAATTGGCCTAAATGTTTTTTGATCCTCTACATTTTCTTCTTTGGGAATCAAGGCTTAGAAGGTGGCCTCAAGCGCAGGAAGAAAATTTCAAAATTTATGAGAGTCCTCCACAAATCACCATACATCTTGTTTGATAATAAACCTATAGGCCTAGAATATGTTAGTGGTGAAGCCATCCAGACCTCGTGATCTACCTTTGGGAATTTCCATAATTTCCTGCTCAATGTCCTCCAAAGAAACTAGATGCAATAGAGCCTCATTATGTTCCTGTGAGACAAGTTTGGGAATGGGACATGTGAATTTATGAATCAATGTCCTTCTATCTGATAAAGGTTAAGAGAGGAGAGTGTTGTAGAAGTTAACCAATTATTTTTCCAAATTGGAATATTCTATTAGAATGTTTCTGATTAGGTCTTTCATGGAGGTAATATGGTTGTTTTTTTGTCACTGCATCTATGATCAATGGAATAATTTGTAGTTTTTGTCACCTTCTTTGAGACATCGAACTCTATATTTTTGTTCCCAAAGAAGCTCCTCATGTCTTTCTCGAGTTTCTAGTTATGTATGGAGTCAATATTCCTCTTCTATTAGCTTCTTTGATTGACCATACAAGATTGTAGTTTGTTGGATCTGCTCCATTTGATTTTCCATCACTTTCTTCGCTTTAAATATTTTCCAAAAAAAAAATATTCCAATTTTTGAGATGGAGTTTGATGTCCCTGATTTTCTAATGAAATCTATACATTATGGAGCTAGAGTTAATGTATGCTTCTTCCCATCGGAGTTGAATATTTTGTCGGAAGGTAGGGTGATCAATCCAAAAACTTTCAAACCTGAAGTGGTGATAGATGGGGCTTACATTGAGGCCAATTTATAGTTGGATAGGCCAGTGATATGAGCATCCATCCTTAATTCCACTTGATTTTCCCCACCAAATCGATTGTCCCATGTGTGCATATTATTGGTTATTTCTGCATCAACAAGATTGATATTGTGAATGACCTCATTAAACTTTCCAGATTCCTGATCAAGTCTTATAATTCCTCTTTTGTTTTCTGCAAGGGAGTTCATGATGCAAAAATATCCCCTCATGACCAAATGATTGTTTTTCATTATACGACTAAGGTCTTGGATTGAGTTGAGGAAGTGTTTTTTGTGAAGGAAAAATTGAGCACCATACACATTGGCAAGATAGCCTAATTAAAAGAAGCTCACCAATTGAAATCTAGTGGAAAGTGACCGTTGGGTGCATAATAAATTTGAAAGGAACACTATCATTGGGTTCCAAAGAAGAGCCATCCCTCATGTTTATCCCTATGTATCAACCAGTATTTCTTCATACCCTAGACAAATTCTAGGGGATAGACATGAGATGAAGGTGTAGAGACATTTGGTTTCTTGTATCATTACAATTGTGGGTTCTTCTTTGCAAATTTTACTCTTAAGTAGCCTATGTTTTCTTTTATCATTAAGTTCATGAATATTTTGAGACACTATATGTTGGAAGGTTTACAGTTGGGAGTAAGCTTGTCATTGATGGAAATAATAGCGATGGAAAAGATCAACGATGGAAAATATCAGCGATGGCAAAGAAAAATGATGGCAAGAACAATGAAATCGCGAAGTGATAAAATCGCAAGGTCGATGAAAGTTTACAGTTGGGAGTAAGCTTGTCATTGATGGAAGGAACAATGATGGCAAATATCAGCGATGGAGAATAACAACAATGGAAAGAATAACAAAATTGTGAAGTGATGAAATCGCAAGGTGGACGAAATCGCGAAGCGGTGAAATCATGAAGGTGGACGAAATTGTGAAGTGGAAAACTCATGATAAGATCTGGACCGTCAGATCAACAAGGGTTCTAGACTGTTGATCTAAGATTCATTTCGATGTTTCACCTATCGCAACTTGGAGTGACAAGAACCTCCATCGAAGGAATCCTGAGATGCGAATTCACAATGAGATCTGGACCATAGATTCTTTGAGATCATGGACCGTTGATCTCAACTCCATCTCAAGTTTTTGGGGATCGTGACTTGGAGAGTCGATATGCCTCATCTCCAGACTCACGAAATGCAAAATCGCGAAAGTGATTTTTGCATAAGCACTTGGTCATGGCCATGGTCATATAGAGGAAGGAGCTAGCGTAGAAAAGCTCTGTATCGGAGCTTCGGAGATCGCGACATGGAGTGTTAAGACACGGGATCATACAAATGCCGAAATAACGAAAAGGTGAAATATCGCTATAACTGTTGGTCACCGCCTATGGTCACGTAGAGGAGGGAGATAGAGCAACCAAGCTCCTTTTCGGAGCTCGCAACATGAAGAGTCAATATGCCTCATCACAGAATCTTCGAATTGCGAAAGTGCGAAATGCATAAATCACATCTAATCCAATGGTGCAGATGAAATTGAAAGAGATAGGAGGGCTACTGTTGCACGTCACAATGTAATTCCCAGAACCACTGATGGTGTCTGCCAAAGGACTTGAACACACTTTGGGGTAATTGACAGAGGAGATGAAGAGTCTTTGAGAATATTCAAGAGGGATGAAGATGCTCATGGAGGCGATTGACAGTTGGATGAGAATTGAAGCTTGTAACTGGAACAGATAAGGTGAGCTCGACTGTCACTGAGAAGATGAAGAGTCTCAACTACCAGAGAGGCTGAGGAATCTTAGCATAACATATAGTGATGCTGAATGAGTGGAAAAACGGCCAGAGAAGCTGAAGAGTCGCGAGGATGATCAGTCAGAGAACTCGTGTTGTGGAGGATATCAACGTGGTGTGAGTATGCAGAGGCATTGCGTGCATTACATGCACAAGATGCACAAAATCTCTCTCTCTCTCTCTCTATATATATATATATGGTACAAAGAAGAGATGATGTTATTGTTGTTGTTAGGATTGTTGTGGATGTTGTTGAAGGTGATTCATGCATGAAGAACGATCAAAGTGTAGTAGCTGAAAAGAATAGAAGAAGAATTGTGCAGCGAATGGACATGGCGCACAGAGCATAAAAGAAAAATAACATAATGGGTAGCAGATGCATGCTGGAAGACAGTGAGGAAGTTTGAGTATAAAAATCTGCAGAACAGTGATGAGACTGGTAAGCTGTTATTGAACACTATATCACTGTAATAGGTTTTAGTATTTCATATTCAGAAACCAGGGAGTTTGGGAGGTGCTAGGGAGGATTGGTGTCCTCGGAGGTTCAAGTGGGGGCTTGAACACAGGGAGTTGGTGCTTCCTTCTAGTTGGTGCTAGAGAAACCAAGGAGTCGATGCTTCCTTCTAGTTGGTGCTACAGAAACCAGGGAGTTGGTGCTTCCTTCTAGTGGGTGCTAGAGAAAAACAGAGAGTTGGTGCTCTCATCAAGTTGCAGCTTGCAAAACAGAGGTTGTAGCCTCATAATGAGTTGGTGCTCAAATGTATGATAATGTAAAGAATGTATATAATACTTACCATATAAAGAAGAAGAGGTTTTTACCCTGTATGGGTTTCCTTGGGAAATATCTGTCTCTGTGTTTCTCATATATGTGACTGATGTTGAATGTGCCATTGTTCATTTCCCTGCATTATTGTTATGATCATTGAGTGCCTTGTAAATATTTTAAGTGAAGCATAATTGTTTAAGCATGGTGACAACTGATTCACTCCCCCTCTCAGTTGTTCAACAATTGGTATCAGATCCATCCCCTTTTATCTAAGGGTAGATCCTAGAGCTTAAAAATGACAAGCATGAAGGAAATTCAACCAATAAGGCCCCTCTGTTCAATGGAGCAAACTTTGCCTTCTGGAAAGTTAGAATGAGAACCTACATAATGTCATTAGGTGCATATGTCTGGGATGTGGTAGATACTGGTTATGTAAAGCCAATTGTTCTAGCTAATAAGGATGACAAACTAGAATTTAGCTTCAACGCTAAGGCTATTAATGCTATCTTGAGTGGGCTTGTAGAAGCAGAATTAGTAAAATTTATGCACCTAGGAACTGCCAAAGAAATGTGGGACAAACTCATTAGCAGCTATGACAGTAATGAGAAAGTAAAGGATGAAAAGCTTCAAACCTACAGAATACAGTTTGAACAGCTGAAGATGAAGGAAGATGAAACTATTGGAAAATACTTTCTAAGAGTAGAAGAAATGGTAAATGCAATGAAGGAACTTGGTGAAACAATTGATGAACCTTCTTTAGTTCAGAAAATATTGAGATCTCTCCCAGATAATTTCAACCCGAAGCTCTCTGCTATAGAAGAACTTAATGATCTAAAAACCTTGGGGTTTGATCAACTGTTAGGAACATTGATTGCATATGAAATGAGAATAATTAAAGATAAACCTACCTCCAGAGAAGTATCATTTAAAGAAGACAAGAATGAGGATTCTGAGCCCGATGAAATTGAAGAAAAATTTGTGAAGAGACTGAAGAAGGGATTAGGCAAATACAAAGGTAAATTGCCTTTCAAATGTTTCAACTGTGGTAGGATAGGTCATTTTTCAAATAAATGTCCCCACAAAGGAAAGGATAAGACATGTGATTATGAGGAGAAGTACAAACACAGAAATTTCTTTAAAGAGAAAAACTTTAAGAAGAAAAGTTTTTGCGTAAACAATGATGATGATCCTTCAGATGATGAAGAAAATGACTCCTCTATTGAAGATAAAATAAATGACTTCATACTTATGGCCAAAGAGGATTATGATAATAAAATCACATGAAGTGATGAAGAAGAAGCTGTGGTTGATATGGAAGGAGAATTGATCAGTGCACTGGAAGAGATTGATAGACTAAGAATCAATAACAGAAAGCAGAGACAATTGTTGATACAGTTCGAGAAAGATAGTAAAGAACCTGATGAATACCTTGTCCTACTAAAAATAGAATTGGAAGAGGCAAATAAAATCGAAGATATTCTGAAACAATAGCTATCAGAGAATAAGGCAATATGTGAAGCATTAGAACAAGAATTAGTGAAAACGAGGAAAGAAATGGAGAATTTTCAAGCCTTTTATAATCTGAATCTATCAAGTATCAAAGCCTTAGAAGGATTGGCCACCATTTTGAATCAGCAAAGGAATCCAAAGCTGAAAACTGGCTTGGGGTATGAAGAGGGATCAAGTAGTGGTAAGCTAGGAAATGAAGAACCCATCAAGTTTGTCAAAAGTACAACCAATGACAATAACAATCTTGCAGAAACAAAGGAAGACAATCAGCCACCCAGGTCGAGTAAGGAAAAAGATGCCAGATCTAAATTAGTAGAACAAAGAAGTAATGTGCTCACTACTGAATGATGTCATAAGTCTGGAAGAAATCAATTTTCTCAAAGAATACAGCCATTTTCCAGGTTCAAAGAATTCTGCTATGGCTATTGTTTCTACTATGCTAACTTTGGTCACAAAGCTGTAAATTGTTCCTTAAGACTTAGACATGAGCAATTAATATTTCAAAGGAATAAATACTTGCCACAACAAAGAATGATGCAGCCAAGTAACAAACCTTCATTGATTGCCAATTGCCAAATTAAGTCCAGGGACATGCAACTAAAGAGGTCAAGAAATAATCAACAGTCAATGAGTAGACAACACTACACCAATAAGTTTGACCTTTTGAACAATGAGATTCAATGCTACACCTATCATAACTATGGACACAAATATATTGACTATTGTTTAAGGGAATATGAACCAGATTTGAAATCTCCTGCTGAAAATGTCAAGTTTTGGAAGAAGAAGGAAAGTGACAAGTGTGGATTACTGTTTTCCTCTCAAAGAAAAACGAACCCTTGGTATATAGATAGTGGATGCTCCAAACACATGATGGGAGACAAAGGAAATTTTCTATCTCTAAGTGAAAGCAAATCAGGAAATGTAACCTTTGGAAATGATGCTCTAGGGAAAATAAAGGGCAAAGGGATGGTGAGCTTAAGTAATGGAAAAGGAAAAGCCCAATATGTTCTACTTGTGGATGGGCTGAAACATAATCTACTCAGTGTAAGTCAAATGTGTGACAGAGGATGCTAAGTGTTGTTCACATCCAAGGACTACAAGATAAAGTCTGTAAACTTAGGACAAGTGAAGGCCAAAGGCATAAGGAAAAACAATAATGTATATGTGCTAAAAGAAAATAGAGAAGAATGCCATCTAAGAAAACATGATGAAATCTGGTTATTCCATAGGAGACTTGGACATCTAAACTTTGACCACTTAATCAAACTCAAAAACCTAAAGGCAGTAAAAGATCTTCCGAGAATATCAAAGCCCCAAGATTCAATGTGTAAACCTTGTCAAGTAGGGAAGCAAAACATGAGACAATTTAAGTCCAAGAGCTTTACTTCAAGAGAAAAACCACTCCAACTAGTTCATATGGATTTATGTGGACCGTCAAGATAGGAAGGCACAAGGAAAGAAAACTACTTCATGCTGATTATCGATGATTACTCCAGACTTACTTGGGTTGCCTTTCTCAAAGAAAAAGCTGAACTATTTGAGAAGTTTAAAATATTTAAGGCTTTAATAGAGACTCAAATAGGCAAGAGGTTAAAGGCAGTAAGATCAGATCGGGGAGGAGAGTTTATGTCAAGAGACTTCAAGTAATTCTACAATGAACATGGGATCAAGAGAGAATACACAATCCCAAGAACTCCACAACAAAATGGAGTTGTTGAGAGGCAAAACAGAACAGTGTAGGAAATGGCCAGGTCAATGATGAATGAGAAGAACATTGGTCAAACCTACTGGGTAGAA
>ML776732.1:133610-151150 GCA_009831015.1 Picea engelmannii
GGGCAAAGGAAGTTTTGTTATATTTTGGGCAATTGACATCCGGAGCACAGCTGGCCTGGTTTCCTAATCAGGCAGGACAGCTGGCGCTTCCACACACTACTGTACACCACGTTTTTCTGATAATATAGAAGGCACCACCTCTTTACTTACAAAAAAAAAAAAAAAACACAAATAAATAGTCATGCCCCTTCCTGTTGGTTGGTAAACCTCCCACAAAATCCATTGAGATTTGTTCCCATGATCAAGTGGGTACATGTAAGGGATAGTATAGACCTTGCTTCATGTTACTAGACTTGTTGGTACAACAAAGTATACATCCTCTAAGATATTGTGCTATATCTTTTTGCATTTTGGGCCAATATACATACATTTGTAAGTTGTAAATTGTCTTCCCAATACCAAAATGTCCTAAAACCTTGGAGGTATAAGCCTCTCTGATAAGATATAGTCGTTCAATTTTAGGGACATAAAGCCTGTCGAGCTTGTAGAGTAACCCATTATGGAAATGATAGTCAACCTTGTTGTCACCTTATTCTATATGAATTTGGCCTTGTCCTTACTAGAGCACCTCTTTGAATTCATCATATTCTATGTATGCATATATGTATGCATCATAGGTAAAAGGATTCATGTGCATGAGAGTTCCCAAAGATGTAATATTGGATTTGGGTGGCCTTGATAGAATTTCTTCAAACCTATATGTGTTTCCCTTATTATACTTGATGACAAGATGAAATTGTTGTAAAAACCTCATCCAATTGTAATTTATACCTTCTTGTATCTTACTATGGGGCTTATGAATGCTATAGTGGATCGTGGTTTTTGTGGATGGTAGTATCCTTTCCATAAGATTGTGCTTCAACTTCTTGAAAATTTGAACCATGCAATAGAGTTCTTCGTCATAGGTAGGGTAGTTGAGAATTTATCCAAGAAATATTTTAGAATTATAGCATACAATCCTTCCTCCTTGCATCAAAACTCCTCCCATGGAATATCTACTTTCATTTGTCTCCACTTCAAAAGGCCATTGGAAGTTCGGTAATGTAAGAACTGCTCCTTGACTAATCTTTCTTTTCATCTCATCGAAATCCTTATGTTGACTATTCCTTCACTAGAATCTTTTACCACTCATTTTTATGGTGAGGAGTGGTGTAGTTACCACTAAAAATGAAGCTATAAACTTCTACAAGTATTTTTCTATGTCAAAAAAAATCCTAACTTTAATGAAATTTGTAGGAACTAGCCATATAATGATGTCCTCCATCTTTGTCATGTTCAACAACAGAGGTATTCTAATAGAGAACGAACACCTTCAGTAACCACTCACATAACTAGATCAAAGATCAACACATCGATGTTTTCAGGTGGTAAAACCCCTACGGAGAAACATATCCCCAACCAGCACGACCACTTGGAGTAGTTTATTATTTCAAAAGAAAAGGATTACAAGGATATTTTACAAAGGAGTTTCTCACAAACGATCATCGGAAAATGACCCTTTATTCTCTTTAAATAGAGATCATGGACAAATCGGGTGTTAAGCCACAGATCAATGGTCATTAAGATTGAGGATATTATGAACCATCAAATCACTCTATGTCGAGAACATATTGGGATTGTCAGATTTCCTAACTACAAATCCATACTAATGCATACTAAATAAACACACTAAGAAACACACTTTTACCTAATGACACATTAGACCAAGTAGATCTTAACTAAATCCTAAGTGTTTAAATATCCTAACATCCCCTCTTAATAACAACTTGGGATATGATTGAAGGATTTACAATGATGACACAATAGGAGAAAGATGGAGGCATTAGAGCCTATCCCCTTTTAATGACAACCTCCTAAACTCCTAACATAGATCCAAGTTTGGAAAACTTTGCTTCTGCAAGAGACTTTGTGAAAATGTATGCAACTTGATATTTTGTAGGGAAAAAGAACACTTCAATAACTTGATCATGAATGATATTTCTAATGAAGTGCATGTGTAGCGCGATGTGTTTGCTACGATGATGTTGAACTTAGTATTTGGTGATCTTGATGGCACTCTAATAGTTGCACCAAAGGTTGGTTGGATGTTGTTAATGAAATTCAAACTCTGAAAGGATCTGTCGAAGAAATAATGCTTCCTAACTTTCATTTATCGTTGCTCGATACTCTTCTTTTGCTAAAGAAAGTGCAATAGCATGTTGCTTCTTACAGGCCCAAGTGACAGGTCCTAAACCAAGTTTGAAAACATAACTTTTAGTAGACTTTTGATCATCAGGGTCACTGACCCAATCTGAATAAGTGAAACCAGCCAATAAAGGAGTCCCTCCTAAACTGTAATGTATCTTGAACTGAACTGTACCATGGAAATAATAAAGCATCCTTTTAGATTATTTCCAATGGATTTCATGGGGTGTTTGCATATACCGGGCAACAAGACCAACAACAAAGGAAATATCAGGATGGGTATGAGTCAAGTATAAGAGGCTACCAACTAACTGATGGTACATGGTGGCATCAACTTTGGGAGAAGTATAGGTGGTAGTAATCTTGACTCCAGACTGGAAGGGAGAAGGGTTGGTTTACAATCGTCCATGTGAAAGCATCAAAGAAGGTCACAAGCATACTTAGACTGGGAAAGAAAAATTCCTGCATTGGTTTGCAAAACTTGGAGGCCAGGGAAATATGCAAAAAAACTAAGTCCGTCATTTCAAATTTCTTCTTACAGTTGGTTTTCACATGGTCTAAAAGTTTTGAGTCACTACCATTAAGGATAAGGTCATCAACATAAAGGACAAGGATTATGAGATGGCATCCTACTTTCTTGGTATAGACATTAGGATTAGAATGGAATCTAGAGAATCCAGTGGAAATAAGAAAGTTTTCCATTTTGGCATAGCAAGCTCGGGGAACTTTCTTGAGACCATAAAGATATTTCTTAAGGTGACAAACAAGGCTAGAGTCATTATGGAAATATCCAGGAGGTTGTTCAATGTAGACTTCTTCTTGAAAATATCGATGCAAGAAGGCATATTTAACATCCATCTGATGGACCTCCCATTTATGTGAGGAAGCAAGGGCTAGAAAAAGTCAGGTGCAATTCATTTTGGCTACAGGGGAAAATGTTTTATTATAGTCATTTCCCTCAACTTGGTAAAATCCTTTGGCAACTAAACGAGCCTTGTGTCTTTCAACACTTCCATCTGATGTATACTTAGTTCTATAGACCCATTTACATCTGACAATTTTTCTTCATTTTGGAAGAGGTACAAGATCCCAAGTATCATTTGCCATTACAGAACGATACTCTTCATTCATTGTTGTATCCCAATCTTGATGACTTGAATCTTCTGCAAATGTCTCTAGTTCATGAGTTTCTGAAACTTGAGCAAAAAGAGAAGTGGCTCACTGGAAATGTGAACGTGTCTGGCACTGATATGAAGGATCACCGACAAGATCACTAGTTGCTTCTCGTGTTGAACGGACCCATCTAGGAAGTGGTGGAGCTAGTGTTGGTTCAGGTTCAAAGGACTCATATGGAGGAAGGTGAGGATGCAGAGGTGGATTTTCATCCTCACAGTCATCATCTGAAGAAGAAACCAAAAAAACAATAAGAAATCAGAATAGAGGATGGGACAAACATCAAATATGGCACACAAGAAGAAGAAGGTGCAACTGCCAAATTAGGCTCGCAGGCCAAAGAAGGCACAAACGTCGAATTAGGTTCCTAGGCCAAGATATTTTTATCAAGTTTAACATCTCTTCTAATAATAATTTCATTACAATGTGGTTGAAGAAGTCTATAACCTTTGACATCTTCAAAATAACCAACAAATATACACTTCTCACTTTTAGGATGCAATTCTTTCCTTTTCTCATCAAGAATGTGAGCCCATGCTATACTTCCAAATACATGGAAGCGACTTACATCTGGTTTAACTTTACTCCAAGATTATTCTAGTGTTATATTTTTAAGAGCCTTTGTGGGAGTGTGATTTACTATGTAATTTCAACAGTTGATGGCTTCCACCCAATACTTTAGACTTAATCCCTTATATTGGATCATACAATTAACCATCTCTTTTAATGTGCAATTCTTTTTCTCAACAACAACATTTTGTTGTGGTGTATATGGAACAATGTGTTTCATTTGGATTCCCTATGTAGTGTAGTAACTTGTAAAATTATTGTTCACGTATTTTCCTCCATTATTTGTTATTAACCTTTGAATTTGATGTCCAAATTGTTTTTCTACAAGGGCCTTGTAGGCCAAAAAATTGTCAAAATCTTCACTTTTAAGTTTTAAGAAGTAAACTCAAGTATGTCTAGAAAAGTCATCAATGAAAGTTAAGAAATACTTTCACACAGAAAAATAAGGGGAAGAAAGTGGACCACACAAATCACTGTGAACAAGCTGCAAAGGAGCCGAGGTGTGCCAAGAGGCATGTTTGTCAAAAATTTCTCGATGATGTTTGTCAAGAACACAACTGGAACAAACACCATATTTGCATGAAACAAGAGGAAGACCAGTCACCATTCGTTGATTGCATAGTTGTTGCAATGAGTCATAGTTTAGATGACAAAACTGCTCATGCCAGAGTTTTCTCAAGTCATCTTTATGAGAAACAAAAAATGATGAAAATTATGATGACCCAAACATGTCAAACTTGTACAACCTGGTAATATCATCATCAATTCCAGTTGCCAGAACATGCTTAGGATCTTTTAGATCCTTGATTACAACTTGGTGAGTTGAAAACTCTACGGTTTTACCTTCACCTGAATGAGTGATTTTATATATTGATATAAGGTTACAAGAAAGACTTGGAACAAATAATACATCATTGAAATTACCATTTTTTACTTGAACTATTCTAGATCCTTCAACACTAAGAAATCCATCATCACCAACAAATATTTTCTTGGTGTTACATTCATTTAGAGTAGAAAATATGTCTCTATCCTTATCCATATGATAAGATGCTCCAAAATCACTAAGCCACTCATTAGAAGTAGAAGTAGATGTTGTATTGAAAGAGAAACCAGAAGTTGAAAGTGCATGTCCATGAGAAGAAGAATAAGAAGTAGAATCAATGATGATGTTGTGCTTCTTCATTGCTGCTTCTAAACTTGCCATCTTCTTGAAACATTTGGACTCATCATGACCATCTTTATCACAAAATTTGCAATGTATGTTAGTATTCTTACTTTTATATTTTGATCCTTTATCACCATTAGGAGTGGAAGCTATCTGAGTGGGTTTGGGAACCTTATATTGCTTGTTGTTTTGATGAGGATGTTGCGTCTTAGGATTCTTAGGTTTATCTTTATGATGGAAAACTAAGGATTTGTTGGAGGTACCTGTAGTGCTTATCATTTCAAGTTGTGCTAGCTTATATTTCTCTCTAATCAAAGCATGAAAATTTTTCTCAAGGGTGGGTTTTTGATAAGCTGTCCCTAGAGCCTCTTGCATGGTGTAAAAGGTAGATACAAATATAGAATATGCACTAGCTAGCCTAGAAAGAATAAGATAGATGCAAGGATATTCGTCTATATTTATCTTGCATTATTCACATAAAGTTTTGAGTGTTTTAAACTTAGATAGATAGTCCTCAATGCAAGAAAAATCACTTGGAATTAAATTTAGTACTTGATTTTCTAACTGTTGTGCTCGAATAATATTGTGCTTACCAAACACAGATTCAATCTTTTCCCAAACTTCTTTGGGTTTATCAATTGTTTCAAGGTGGAACCTTAAATCAGGAGAGATGGACATTTCGATTAATCCATGTGCTTCACAATTCCTATTATCCCATTAGGATTTTTTATCAGCATCAATTGGTGTTGTTTCCTTTCCCAAGGTAATCTGGTACAAGCCTTTACTTCTTAATAAATCCTCCATATGGGATTTCCATTGGAAGTAGTTGGTGCTGGTAAGTAAGAGATTACTTGTAGAATCCATATTAAATATGTAGATAATATGGATTTAAAAACTGAAATTGATGCTCTGGATGGAAAGATCTCGAAACATTATGCATTTTTAAAAAAAACGACACTGAAAATGAACTTCGGATGTGAGTTATGCCCTTTTTTAAAAATGCATAAATGGTAACCAAGGGACCACTTGGTAGTGTAAGTTGCTTTATGAAGTGACCCACTTTTATAAAGAGAAGTGGGGATCACTTTTACAAAGAAAATATGCATGCAAAATAAATAACTCTAAAATAAAATATTAAAGCTACTTATAGTGATTCACTTTTATACTTGAAGTTAAATACACTTTACAATTTTAACATGAACATAAAAAAAAGAAATTAACAAAATAGAGACTTGAACTGAAGACCTCTTACTTAATAAGACAACTTTTAACCAAATGGTCTAGCAAAAAATATTTTAACGTTCAAAAGGAGGATTGTTGTTGTTAAAGATGGCCTTGTAGAGCATGCTAAAACAAAACTCTTTTCACACAAGAAAAAAAATTCTCTTCTCGATGACTAAAGGGTTAGATCTTGGTTAGGTTACCCATAAGATGAACCTTTTCCCATCTATTTTTGATTTTCCAAGATAGAAAAAGGCACAGGGAAAAGAGCATACACAAATCTAAAAGAATAGCAACCTAGAAATAAATAATATAAAACCAAAATAAAACCAAACATACTACTCTGCAAAAATTTAAAAAATGCGTATTCAAACTTTATACCTCCGGATCTGAGTGTAATGGTCGTATCTTGTGAAAATGGAAACCTTTTCGAGTGAAACTAAAAGTGTTCCTAAATTAAATGAGTACTTTAGATGCAATGGAACAATACTCTTATCCCATAGATGCACGAAAATGACAGAAAATGGAGATGAGGCAACTCAGCTTCATGATCTCAATCTACAACAGGAGTGGGTCTTCAAACAACCTCTGATTCTATGTTCGACAACACAGGTATTCCAACAGAGGATGAACACCTTCAGTAAACACTCACATAACCAGATCAAATATCAACACATCGATGTTTTCACATCGTAAAACCCCTATGGGTAAACATCCATGGCCCCAACCAACGCGACCACTTGGAGAAATTTATTAATGCAAAAGAAAAAGATTACAAAGAGATTTTACAAAGGTGTTTCTCGCAATCGATCATCGGAAAATGACCCTCCATTCTCTTTAAATAGAGATCATGGACCAATCAGCTGTTAAGCCATGTATCAATGGTTATTAAGATCAAGGAGAATATGAACCATCGGGTCACTCTATGTCGAGAACATATCGTGACCATTGGATTTCCTAACTACAAATTCATACTAATGCATACTAAAGAAACACACTAAGAAACACACTTTTACCTAACGACACATTAGACCAAGTAGATATTAACTAAATCCTAAGTGTCTAAATATCCTCACATGTCAGATCTATCTTAAGCTCCCTTTTACCAATCACATATCCCATATACACCAAATATTGATGAGAAAACTCACATTTATTAAGGTTATCCAACAATTGTTTCTTATTCAATGTCTTTAAAACCTGTATGATATGTGAGATACGAGTGTAATAACTAATTCATTGGTTTCATAAATGTAGTTAGTGAATGACATAAACAAAATGGTATGACTAACCATTCATACAATCCTTTCCTTGACTTGAAGTCAATATTTGAGGTGTCTTCTTCCTTGACACGTACTTGATGGTATCCTGATTTGATATCCAACTTTGTAAAATATTTTGTGTGTTGCAACTGATCTAAGATATCATCGATCCTAGGTAGAGCATACCAATTTTTTAGTTTAATCTCATTCAATTCTTTGTATTTGGTAAAAATACATCAAGTACCATATTTATTTGGCACAATTATAATAATTCATGAACAAGGTGAGGTGCTTGGTTAAATCACACCCTACTTAAATAGATATTGTAAATGCTTCTTCACTTCATTTTATTCTGAAATTCATTGTCTATATAGCACAATATTTGGCAATGGGAAGTTTGGAAATAACTATATTTTTTCATCCACTTCCATCCTGGGTGGTATCCTTTTAAGATCTTGGAAAACACCTTTATATACATGTAGAAAATCCTCCAAATAATGTTTCCACTCTTTATTGCACCCATTCATGAATGCCTTTACTCTAATCATCAAACCTCTGTCTAATTTTCTCTTAAGAAGCATAAAAAATATTTCATACTAGAACTAATAAACTTCTTGGCTTGGTTGGAACTTACTAGTGAGATATTTGACTTGCCTTTATGCACATTGATGATGTAGGACTTCCCATCCTTGATTAGTCGATACTTATTGGTTCTTCAAATGAATATTGCATCCTTCATATACACATAAGGGCTTCCAAACATTAATCGACATATGTCAAGGTGTATGATATGTAAAGTATTATTGATATTCCACTATAACGATTCATCACAATGTATCTGATAAATAAAATTGAAATCTACACTATGGAGGTTAAATTCCTTTAGATTCTAGAATCTTTAGTCTCTGATATTTTGTTTATCCATGAAACAGATAAAATTAAAAAAATAGAGAAAAGTAAAATAAAATCACACACCATACACAAGATAACAAAAATATTTTCTCTATGAATCCCTTACAAGAGGAAAACTAGCTAGAAGCTAATGATTCTTTGCTCTCTTTTCTTTGGTATGGAATATGAT
Source organism: Picea engelmannii (assembly GCA_009831015.1). NCBI lineage: Eukaryota > Viridiplantae > Streptophyta > Pinopsida > Pinales > Pinaceae > Picea > Picea engelmannii. The sequence goes on from ML776732.1 coordinate 142,270, forward strand.
GCAAGTACAAAGGAGAAGGCATGCTCTAGGAATTTATGTGAGACGTTTGGAATGTTAGGATGCTACATAACATTAACCCTCTCTATTGTGCTCTCCAACTTCCCACTATTATTATTTTTTCTCTTCTATGGAACAAAATATAATAACATAGAATCAAACCCCCTCTCCTCCTAGTGGCCTGGTATTTAACATAGTCTAATATCCATCTAGGGGTTGGTTTTTGACTTCCTTAACCTCCCATTGTGATAGTGTTTTGAACCTTCTAGAATATTCTCAAAATCACATATGTGGCTAGCCCCATATGCATGAGTAATGATATATGACGTGGCATTCTCTCATACCATGGTGGTCAACACGATAGGTCAACTTCCGAAAAGCATAACTTTTTCATATGAGATTTGATTGACATGATGTATTCACCATTGGAAAGGTATCAATGTGTAGACTATGATCATGGGGTTCAATCTATTCTAGGAAATGTTTAACACGAAAACATTATATTTGAAGCCTCAAAATGCGCCCAAAATGTTTCAGACCCCAATTTTCCAAATTGGAGCCTATTACTAAAATGGTCCTACACGCTGATTCCTCCAATTTTTTCCACTATGAATGTATTGAAATGTATGAAAAATAATATACCGATACAATACATATCATACCTCCCCATTTATTGAGGATTTGGCCCCAAAAATCTCTACTTACAAAGCTGATGAAAAAATTCCTCTACCTTCTCCCTAGAGTAACATTTTTCTTTCCATGGAAGTTGTCCTTTGAATCCAATTTTCCAAAGATGATGTTTCCCTTGTCTTGTAGTTATGGACTTATTTTGCAAAACTGTGTCCTCTACTAACTATGCATGAACATATCTTTCTAAGTCCTATATGGAAGGTAGAACCTGCTCCTCCTCCTGATCTAACATCGAAGGCTCATACAGTTTGAGATTCTCCACATTCACCACTGAGTAAATGCACATGTATGGGGGGAGAGTGAGTCTATATATGTTAACTCCCACTTTTTTCAATACCTCAAGAGGACCATACTGAAGATCATTGATCTTCTTGTCGAGACTCTATATCCTTTCCTTATTTAGTTCTCGCCATACTCTATCTCCCACTCTAAATTTTCTTTATGTTATTTGTTGATAATTTCTATCCTTTTATTCTTCCTATGAATTATTTAGTGTCTCTTGTACTAGCAAATGGATTTTGGAAGAGTAACCAAACATAGGATGACACAACTCTATGTAGTGAGAAAAACTTCCTAAGGTCATATTAGATCCCAAAAGTTGACGAACAAATGGAAGGATGAGCTTTGTCTAAGGGAAACTCATTGTGCTGCCAAAAAGAATATATATTTCTCGTCCCCTCTTTTTTGGGATTTTTTTTTTTGTCTTTTTCAATTTCTTAAAGAGATTGAAAAAGAATAAAATAATTCTACGTTACAAAGGAGGAATGAGTGTTAGAAGAATACTAGTTCCAAGAGCAAGGAACACACTAATTCTTAGAGAAAGGAGACATGTGCAGGAAGAGGACACTCGTGAAAATTCCTCTATGGGTCAAGGTGTCATATCGCAGAGGCAAAGTGATACAAGGATTGTGTATAAGGCATGCTTCAAAGGTTCAATTGAGAGGAACATGGAACCAACATTAGTTAAAAGTCCCAGATATGCAAACGTGATTAGAAAGAAACAATGAAACCCCCTTCAATGTAATTTTAATGAGCCTAGAGAAGGTAAGCTCAGTAGTTTTTAATTTTTACAGAGTCTGAAAAAACGTAAAAGAAGACTCCATCCGGGTACCGTTTTCGAAAATATTTTAGTCGGTTCAAAAAAGGGGTAAACTATCACCAAAAAGATGTCTATTCAAAATCATTTTAATGAGTGTGACACAGACAAGATCACTCGTCAATATTTTTTATTTTAAGGAGTCTCAAAAGAGATTAACTATGGACTCAATTCCTTTTTCAAGGTTTAGTCTCCTTATCCCAAAATAGTAGAAAATTTACTAAGGAGAACTCTCCTGACAAGATGAATCTCCCAAGGGGTACCTTTTTCCTGCATAATCTACAAGCCAGAAAAAGAAGTAAACTCATGCCAGTAGATGTTCTTCTGGACCAATTTTAAAGAGTGTGAAGGAACAAGGTCACCTAGTGATCTTTTCAATTTTAGGGATTCTGAAAAGAGATTAACTATGGACTCCATGGGGGATGTTCTTCAGGACCAATTTAACGAGTGTGAAGGAACAAGGTCACTCAACGATCTTTTCAATTTTAAGGATTATGAAGAGAGATTAACTATGGACTCTATGGGGGTTCCTTTTTCGTAAATTTAGTCCCTTGGGCCCAAAAAAGGGTTAAACTTATACCTGAGAATACTCTTCTACCGAACCGAAGTTCCTAGAGCATACCTTTGTTCTTAAAATTGACCATCATGAATGAAAAAGGGGTAAACTACTGCTAGACAAATGTGCCTTTAATTTTTAGTTTGGCGAGCGTGAAGGACAACAAGATCGCTCGACAATATTTTCATGCTTAGAGGGTCTAAAAAGGGCTTAAAGAAGACTCCAAGAATTTAATTTTCTCAGTTAATCCAGACAAGATTGAAAATAATAAATGTAGTCTTGTCAGATTTTGCTTTCGGATCTCAAAGCGATCTTGAAAGATAATAAAGAATGCACATTTTGGGAGTCTTGAGGGTGAGGCCAAGAGTGATGATGCATTATACGAATGAGCCTCAATATCGTAATCATGATAGGACTAACAAGGAATCATGAGCCTAAAGTCATTAGAGACAACATGGACGCCAAAATGCAACACAGATATATCTAGGGAATCCATGTAAAGGTAGGATCTACCACCTAATCACGACACTTCTAAAGCAACAAAGATGGTTTTGTGTCACACTTCCGTGGGATCGATTCTATGGAAAAGTGAAAAAGACAACGAGATGCAGAAAGTGGAGGTGGAATCCTAACTTATATGCAAAACGTTGGAAAAATGAATTTTACCAAAGGACCTTTGAAAAACACCCAGATCCCAAAAAACAAAATTACCAAACCAAAAGCCAAAGTGCATTGTAACATCCAAAAATAAACTCAAGAACCAAATTAAATGATTTTGAAGCCAGAAAAAATGATAAAAGGGCTAAAAAATGTGGCAAAAAGGACCAAAAAAGTCTATAAAGAGAAGCTAACAACCCATTTTCACCATTGCAATTTAAAAATTAACAAAAGGGTAGAAAATACCCCTTTGTTAAAAGATTTGATTCTAGGAACTTCAGAGGATGAAATGAACTTCAACTTGGACAAAGTAAGTATAAACGCATCCCTCTTGCATTTCAATGCTTCTTATATGCATTGTTTTTAGTTTTTTGGTGGGTGCGCCCTCCTAAAAAAGGGCGTCCCTATGTGTATGTGGGATTTGTAAGGAAATCCCATGTATGTATGTATGTAGAGAACATTTTGTGAGTGTACATACGTGACTATGTCCAAGACAGCCCCCGTAAACCCTCAAAAGGTGGAAGCAAAAAAAAATCAAAATGAAAGAGCTAACTCTCTTTTGAATTTTCCTGGAGTAGGATTTATGTCCACTAGAGGGAGAGGGAACATGATGAAATCAACATCTTTTTCGATGCAGACCCTGATGCTATCACTGCATTGAAATAATGCGGGTTATGAAATTTCTATTGGTGTTTGTTCATGAGGGCATAACCCAGGTTGTTGAATGCCCTGGTGGATTATTGGCACCCTAACGCAGAGGCATTCATGCTTGAGGTGAATTCATTAACTACATTGCATGAGGACATATATTTCTTGACTAGCCTCTCGAGAAGAGGGAAACCAGTCAACCTATGTACATTTCCCCCTAGGCCCTTCAACATCGCTGACTACATCAAGATGCATTGCAAGGCCGACACTGAGAAATTAGGTTCTCCGGTGCCCATCCATAAGATCACCAATTTTACATTGAATATGATAGTAGTTCTTATTGGGCGGATCACTAGATCCACGGTGCTACACCAGCATTCTTGGGCGCACATGTATTGTGCAATGTTGTTCCTAGATGCACAAATATTCGACTGGAGCATGACCATGATTAACTACATGAAGAGGCAACTTACAGAGTGTTGAGAGCATAGCAACCAGAACTTTGAGTTCGATACCACTTTTTTCTTATTCTTCTTTGAGAGGGAACCCAATCCGAGTCCTAGAGAGACTATACGGGGGAATGTGGCCTCCTTCCCAGGGTTGTGTATATGGGTGGCATTTCTACCACAACAAGGTGGAGGGAGGACCGTAGAGGACTTTGATGACAATTTCTTCAACTGGTGGGAATGACAGATTCTAGTGATAGAGGACTACCCCTACATTGGAATCAACGTTTCCAGGGATCCATACATTCTCGTACCTCTTAGGGAGGAGTGAGGAGATATAGGTACATGTGTTTTATAGTTATTAAATTTTTATTTTTATCTCTCTATATATGTATATCATTTTTTATATGCATCAGAGTATTTGACAACTATGTATCTGTTATGTGCAGATGTGGGACCAATGTGCCCGACAGACTTCCTGAGGACTAGGCGGTGTCCTCAACCAGAGGTAGTACTAGAAGTAGTCTTCGGACCAGCAGCCGGAGGGGGACCTCCAACTAGAGAGGTTGAGAAAGTTTTGAGATGGGTGGAGCAGAACTTCACTGCGCTCACTTGTGCAATTCCCATGGCCAAGATCGAGGATCTCGCACCATCGATATAGCCTCATGTAGTTGGGGTGCCACGAACATGGGTCCAACTCTTCTGGAGTTTGGTAAATGTTGTTGTTCACTACAACAAGGCCAATAGGCCCCAAGATTAGATAGGATGGAATCTCATCTTTCGAGGGAACATTTTGTATATTTTGAGGGCATAAGCCCCATGATGTATATCGGATTATTATTTTTTAGGCATTCATTCCCACCTATGTACTCTGAAATGTTTTGATATATATATTTACATATTTTTATATGTATTATGGATCACGTTTTTTACAAACGTTTTTTACAAATGTATGTACATGTGTATGTGTGTGATTCTTTTTATGTCTGTGCAATATGCTAATCTAATACTTGATTAGCTAGAGTATCTTTCATTTGATTTAATCTCTTAGGAACATGTAAATACATAATGTAATCAAAGAAACATTCTAAGAGACGTACTTTAAGGAAACATCGGTGTCAAGTAGGATCAAGAACGTGGTAAACCCAATTTAACTGGGACACAACCAACTGAGCATCTAAGTATACCCGGAGGTGAGAAATTCCATGTGACAAAGCGTCATGAAGAAAATCTATCACTGCACTGTACTCGATGACATTGTTTGTTGCGTCACCTAAACAAATACCTTTAGAATATAGCAATTGGCCTTGAAGCATGTAAATAACCCAAGATGAGGAAACAATCCTCTAAGTGTGTCGGCTAGCGCCATCCGCAAACCCAAAGAACACCTATGATTCACTTGACATCTACCATAGTGAAAAATATGACATAAATAATGACATATCCATAAAACAAAAAAGATGAAAAACTAATTGTATAAGAACTATACATATGTACAATAAGTCACCCAGTCGACCAACCTACGAGTAATACTTATTGAGGTAGAGGAAATTTCAAGGCTCCACCAAAGAATTTCTCTTAAAGTCAACTAAACTATAAGCACCCTTCTTTAAGACCTATTTCACAATCAAAGGTCTGAACCACATTGCTTTAAACTTGCCTGTCCCCAGGGGATCCTTATCTTGGTATTTCTCATTGATATGCTCGAGATATGATAGGCATTCCACAAGCGATGAAGTGTCTAGAAATAACTCTACGGCCAACTTTAAAGATGATATCTGGCACTCTATAGGCAATAATGCTTCCAGCGCGTAAACAAGTTGAAAAGGTGAGAAACTGATGGAATTCTTTACAAATGTTTGGTAGGCCCATAACGTCGAGTACAACATCAAATGCTAATTTGACTTGGCAGAATTGATCGTTCACTGCAGAATAGTCTTGAGGGATTTATTCACAGCTTCCACCTAACCATTCGCTTGTGGGTAGTAGGTTGATGAATTCTCTTTCCTAAACCCTAGATTTGATGTTAAATCAAACATCATTTTGTTCTGAAAGTGACTACCATGGTCAATGACAATCTCCTTCAGGATGTTGAACCTTGCTACTATCTAGTTAAAAATCAAGAGAGTTATTGTTTCTCCATCATTGTTAAATGTTTTCATAGCTTCGATCCACTTTGTGAAGTATTCTATCACTATGATGATATAACGATGCCCCCTGGTTGAAGTCGGGTGGCATGTGGTAAAATGAATCCCCCACTTAGTGAAAGGACCAAAAACAATGACAGGAAACATAGCAATAGGATGTGCCCTCATCTTTCGAGAGAATATCTGAGATAGGTGGCACTTCTTGACCGACTCAACGCAATCCTTGATTAACGTAGGCCGAAATTAATCAGCTCGTAGAATATTTTGGGTTGTTTCCAACCCAGAAAAATGACCACCACATGCTCCAGTGTGGCAATTGTTAAGAATTAGTTCTTCTTCTTCGTGTATAAGGCATTGGTGAAGAATACAATCTACACCTCAATGATACAAAGTGTCATCGAGTATGAGATAGTTTCTTTCTTGATGGTGAATTCATCGACGCTCATCGTGAGAGGAAAAAGAAGGGAACTTCAAAGTCTAGAGATATACTAGTATATCTCCATACCAGGGGTCCAAAGATGCGATCAGAAAAATATCTCCTTTAATTGGTGATTATGTAGATTTTAACCTTGTACAATATTTATTGCAAAGAGATTTTTAGTAAAAGAACAAAAAAGATACAATGTCAAATACAAACATTACACAGATATTTTTCCTGTGGATACCAAAACCAAGAAAACAAATATATTCTATATTCATTAATAGTGAAACATTGTTTACAATACAATATACATATAGGAGCCAACGACATCCAAAACCCTAACCCAATAACATGTGTTAGTCAACAACCCTAATTCCTTAACCGGAAATAGAAAACCATCGACAAAGAAACCATGTGCCGAAAAATGACCTAAATATGTGAGACTAGTACTCGTGCAACGAATATAACACATACCCAACATTATTCCACTTGTTGTTTTCTTTGCATAGAGGGGGTTACAGGGTTACATAGTCAACAATCAAGGGAAGCAATTCCCATAGATCATCTACACCAAGAGAAATTCTCAGTGCTCACAAATTTTGTTAATGATTTTGCAACATTATTCAAAGTGTCCAACTTCATCAGCGATACTTTATTTTCTTCAATAATGTCTCTCACAAAGTAATATTGAATATTAGTATGTTTTTTATTTGAATGATAAGTCAGGTTCTTCGCCATAAAAATTGCACTCTGACTATCACACTCTATCATTACATCTTTTTGTACCAACGTAATACCTGAACACAATATTTGTAACCATACTGATTCCTTACTTGCATGAGTGTCTACCATGTATTCAACTTCTATAGTTGAAAGTGCCACTACAACCTATCTTTTGCTCATCCAACTTATTTCTCCTCCAAACAAGTTAAACACATACCCACTTGTAGATCTCCTACGATCCATATCTCTAGCCCAATATGCATCCACAAATCCATGTATATCCACCACTCTGTCCAATCGCAGTCTTCCTTAGTAGCACAATCCATAGCTAGAAGTGCCACACAAATACCTAAAAACCCTTTTTATTGTTGTCCAATGCTCCTTCCCTGGTTTTGACATATACATTCTCAAAAATCCCACTACATGTGCAATGTATGGTCTAGTATATACCATTGCATGCATCAAACTGCCAACTTCACTCACACATGGAACACAAGACATGTCCTCCTCCTCTTCTTGTGTCTTGGGACACTAATCTACAGATAACTTTACACGAACAAGAATAGGAACCTTGACCGATTTACATTCCTGCATATAAAACCTCTGCAATATTGTCTTGACATATATTCTCCGATTTAACCAGAGTTTCCCATTTTTCTTATCTCTTTTTATTTCCATGCCCAAAATTAAATTTGAAGCATCGATATCCTTCATGTCAAATTTAGAGGACAACTGAGTTTTCACATCCTGGCTAATCTCATTTTTTTCTCCTATCAGCAACATGTCATCCACATACAAGACCAAATAAATCAAATGATCACCAATTAATTTAAAATACACACAGTGATCCTCTTTTCTTTGTTCGAATACAAGTCCCAGCATATAAGTATCAAATTTTTGATACCACATCCTTGGTGATTGTTTTAAACCAGACACAAAGATTTTCAGCTTGCATACCAGCTCCTTCTTTCCCTTCACAACATAACCTTTTGGTTTCTTCATATAGATTTATTCTTCCATATCCCCGTGTAGGAATGTTGTCTTCGCATCCATCTGCTCTAATTCAAAATCAAATGCAGGAGCAACAAATACCAGAAATCTTATAGAGGTTAACTTGGCAACACTAGAAAAAATCTCACCAAAATCAATTCCCTCAACCTGGGAATAACCCTTTGCTACTAACCGAGATTTGTGTTTCTCCACTTTTCCTTCTACATTCATCTTCTTTTTAAATACCCATTTGTTTCCAATGGGATTTCTTTCAACTAGAAACTCCACTAGATCCCAAGACTCATTCTTATCTATTAAGAACCAAATATCAATATAGCATAGAAAATCTTTAGAAAAAGTACTCAATGCCTTGAAAAAGAGAGAATTTCAGATAATAAGCCTCTTTGAGGGGGAAACCTCCTTTTACCCCACTTAAATGTTCAATTACAAGATGATTCAAAATGAAAATGTCTCCTTGGTATATATAGGAGACTAGGAGGTATAATTACA
>ML776732.1:155193-191509 GCA_009831015.1 Picea engelmannii
TTGATTCACCTTCCTTGTGTCCTCATCATGAATTTCATGGGATGCATTTTCATTTTCAGGTGTCTTCTCTGTTACGAAATTTTTCAATACTTCCATGATCTCCCCTTTTAAACCATCTATCTTAGTATCCAACTTAGCTTCCACTGAATCCATCTTAGTATCCAACGAATCCATCTTATTTTGTAGTTCATTTATGTCCCTATGAATTTCTTCACCTTCATCAAGAGTCCAAGTAGGATTTTATGGAGGTTTATTTGGTGTAGAAGTTCCCTTTTCGGGTGGCATGTTGGCCAAGTATCACTTTTGAACCTTGATTTTGAGGTGGTTCGGCTAGACAATATTTCTTCTATTGTATCTCCCAAGTTTTGGCCCTTCGTGTTATGAAACTTTCTTTTAGGTAGTTCTCTGATATTTCTTCTCTGCAATGCCACAGATCTGATCAAAATTGGATGTGCCAAGTGGAATTTACGGTAACTTCCTCACAACTTTCCGATTTTTGGCCTTTCGAGGAGATCTCACTGGTATATCATGCCCCGCACAAAATAATTGATATCAAATTCTGAAACTCGCACCCAAACTACTAAAGACTATTTTCGATCCAATGAATCCAGTGCCACTCAATTTGGATACTCTAGAAAGAAGTTATGATTATTTTACCTAGAACACCTTCTTGAGACTAGTCAATAGGACTAGTCAGATACCCTATCTTACACAAGGTGTATCTACAAATTTAAGATGACACAGAATCTTAACTTTTTACCACAGATACCTTACTAATTTCTGTAAAATTCCTCTAGATTTCAGGGTCTGAAACATTATATAAAATGTTTTATAGCGAACATTCTGCAATGACTCATTTCAGGATGATTCTAGAACCCTATCTTGTACAGGTTGTATCTCCGAAAGTGTAAGGCCTCAGAAGCTGAATTTTTAACCTAACGTACCTTGATCCGTCTACTAAATATCCTCCAATCCATTCCTTTAGAAATGTTGTAGAAACAACATTATAGCGAAAATTCCACAGTGTCTCAGATGTAGCAGCGAAACCCCAAGACCTTGAGCTCTGATACCATATGTTAAGAACCAAATATCAATATAGCATAGAAAATCTTCAGAAAAAGTACTCAACACCTTGAAAAATAGATAATTTTAGATAATAAGCCTCTTCGAGGGGGAAACCTCCTTTTACCCCACTTAAATGTTCAAGTACAAGATGATTCAAAATGAAAATGTCTCCTTGGTATATATAGGAGACTGGGAGGTATAATTACAACTAATGGCCTAAAGCCGACATAAATAAAATAACATTACTAATCTAATATGCCCCAATTAAGGGGTAATGAGCCAATATTAGGGATTAACATTATCCAAAGATGCCATTTCTTAAGCCATGGCCCTTTTCCAAAGATTTCCATCCTCTGAATCCACTGCCTCCTTGATAGTTCTAGGATCATCATCAGTAATAGACAAAGAAAAATTTGAGCGGAAATAAGAGGGAGTATACATTTTCGGTATCCTTCTTTCTCAAACCGATCTCCTCAATACTAGAGTATGAGGATCTTCTTCTTCTAATTCTTATTATTCTATAGAGTTTGATTCGTCATCCTTTAAATCAAACTCTATTTTCTCTAGTTCTTCCTTACTTGGTAGGACTTCCTGTTTAACAACATTGTTCATTTCTTTGAATACCACATCTCAGATATTCACTACCTTATTAGTTTCTAGGTTCCAAAGATTATAAACTTTGAGACCATATTTATATCCAATAAAGATACACTTTTCAACCTTCTTATCTAGCTTGCTCTTGTTTTCCTTTGGAACATGAACACATGCATCACAGGAAAATACCTTGAGATTTGTGAGAGAAGGTTCCTTACCAGTACATACCTCTTGTGGAGTCTTGTCATCCAAAATTGATGAGGGTGATTTGTTGACCAGGTAACATGCCATACCCATTGCCTATGCCCAAAATTCTTTCCCTAACCCGACACCACTAAGCATGCACCTTGCTTTTTCCATCAGCGTATTGTTCATCCTTTTTGCAACTCCGTTATGTTGAGGTTAGTATGGATTATTCTTCTACCTTTCTATACCATACTTCTTACAAAATTATTCAAATTCATTCCCATAGAACTCTCCGCCATTATCTATCCTCAACACCTTAATTATTTTCTTTATTTGATTCTCAACAAGAGCCTTAAACTCTTTAAACCTGTCAAATACTTCATATTTATTCCTAAGGAAATATATCCTATTATTCCTCGATAATCCATCTATAAATGAGATGTAGTACACAATTTTTTCCAATGATGGGACTGACACAGGTCCAAAAACATCACTGTGAACTAGCTGTAAAATTCCTTCTACCCTCGTTGCACCAGAGGGGAATCTTACCTGATTTTGCTTCCCATATAGACAATGTTCACATAAATCAAAATCCAGAGAGCAGTTAGACATACCTTCAACCATACCTTGATCATGTAGTAGTCGAAGATCCTTCTCTCCAATATTCCCCAGTCTTTGATGCCACAACATAACCTTTTCTCCAGAGACTGTAGGATTTCTTTCTTCTTCAAATCCAATATCAAGAACAATGGAACTACTACACCCATCACGAATAGTGTTTCCTTGCAGCTTATATAGAGTTCCAAACCGAACACCCTTCAGCAACACCATTGGTCCTCAAACCATCCAGTAGGTTTCCTTCTAAAATATTTTTTGTACCCCTACATTGTCCATTTTTCTTATAAAAATCAAATTTCTTGCCAAATCTAGGATGTGCAAAACACTAGGAAATGTTCTAATCCTTCCATCTATCAGCCTCAACTTTACGTTTCCTCGTCCTATGATTCTGGTTGTCGAATCATCACCTAAGAACACAATACCTCGATCATACCTTTCATATTCACAGAACCACTTCCTGTGGGGAGTAATATGAAAAGATGCACCAGAGTCAACCAACCTTGCCTCGTGATCTGTATGTGTGCTTGAAGAAGCCAAGTACACATTCCATTTTTCTTCCTTGGAGGTATTTTCTTTTGTATAAGGAGATTCTTCAGATCCCTTATTTTTCTCAACTTTGGATCTACACTTCTTCTTGTAGTGCCCTTCTTGTCCACATCTCGAACATAACCTTACAAACTTTTCAGGAGATTTATATCTACCCTTATACTTAGATCTCCCACTTGAGAACTTGGATTTATTTCTTTCTTGGGATCGTCCTCCTACAAATAATGCGTTTGTGCTCTGTCCTTCCATATTCTTTCGTATCATCTCCTCTGACAACAAAGATGAGACCACTTCATCAAACTTCAAGGAAGTTGTATTACTAACTATGGCCACAACCATACTATCCTACTAGTATGGTAAAGAGCACAATAAACTAATACATTTATCTTCATCTGAAATTTTAATCTCAACAAATACTAACCGACTTACCACGGTATTGAAGGCATTCAAATGCTCTTCCACCGATTCTCCATCTCTCATCCTCGAGTTATACAACTTCTTTATTAGGAATAGTTAATTCACTATGGACTTAGACTGATACGACTTACCCAACTTACCCCATAAATCCTTGGTTGTAGCTTCCTCTAACACATTCAGTAATACTGAATCTAAGAGACACAGTCAGATTGTACTCTTTTCCTTTTGATCCAACTTTTTCTAGTCATCTTCTGAGGTTCCTATAGGTGTCGTACCTGGATCTACCACGATCCACTAATATCTATCCACCAATAGATCTTCCATATTGAGCTTCCACAACTCAAAAAAATTCCCATTAAACTTCTCAATCTCTATTTTTTAATTGCTTTCCATTTATTTTCACCTAAAAAATCAATACCATAGATCTCCCACTGTAACAAGATTTATCATAGTTCTGAACCAAACCCTTGACCACAAATGAGCCCCTCTTAAGCCAACAAATATCTGATACCAAATGTAGATTTTAACCTTCTACAATATTTACTGCAAATAGATTTTCAGTAAAAGAACAGAAAACATACAATGGAAAATACAAAAATTACACAGAGATTTTTCCCATGGAAACCCAAATTGGGAAACCCAGCATATTATATATTCATTCATAGTGATACATTGTTTACAATACAATATACATATAGGAGCCGACGACATCCAAAACCCTAGACCAATAACTTGGGTTAGTCAACAACCCTAATTCCTTAACCGGAAATAGAAAATGATCAGAAAAGAAACCATGTGCTGCAAAACCACCGAAGTACGCGACACGACTACTCGTGCAAAGAATATAACACATACCCAACAGATTCTTCAGGCATAACATCACTTGATTCGATTGGAATTTTTGAAATAAGTTCTACAAAGACCAACAACTTTTTGGATTTCGCAAAATAAAAATCCAAGTCAAATTCCCAGAGGATAACAATCCATCTATTGTTCTTTCCACTAATGACTCGTTGTCTCAACATGTATTGAAACAGATTCACAGTGATAATGACGGTGGTCTTGCGAAGCAGGATATAATGATAGAAACGATGGACAACATGCATTGTTGCCAACGCAAGCTTCTAAACATCGTAGTAGTTGAGTTCTGGTCCAACTAGGCCTCAACTAAGGTAATAAATCACATGTGTTTCAAGAAAATCATCCTCTTGAACCAACACCATACCAATGGTCGAATATATAGTGACCAAGTACAATAAGAAATCTTTATTATAATTGAGAGGCCAGAGCATAGGAGAAGACGTAAGGGCGTGTTTCAATGCTTCAAAAGGGCATTGAGTGGCTTCATCACAACAGAAAGGGACTCCCTTTTTCAGTAAACGCATGAACCCTTTAATGATCTTGACATAGTTTGAAATAAAACATCAAAGAAAGTTAACATTCCCCTGTAATCTTTGAAGTTGAGGGATTGTGCACGGGGGAGACAACTGAACTATCGCCTCAAACTTAAGAGGATCGACCATGATCCTTGTTGTCTAAACTATGAAACCTAGAAGATGACCTGACATCACACAAAAGCTACATTTGTTAGGATTCAAGCGAATATGATAGTAGCAATATCGTTCGAAGATTATTCACAGGTCTGTGGGATGATCAGGTTTCCCTCGATATCGTGATGCTAGATCATCGAGATAAGCCTTAACTATATGTCTAAGATATTGGAAAGGAAAATACATGGCCCACTGAAAAGTGGCTTGAACATTTTTTAGGCCAAAATGCATCTTACGATAAGAAAATGTTCCCCACAGATAGATAAAAGTTGTTTTATGTTGGTCTTTGGGTTTGATTTTAATCTATTTATATCCTGAAAAACCATCCATGAATCAAAATAACTCACAACCTGTGCATTCATCGACAATTTAATCAATGAATGGGGTCAAGAAATTATCCTTTGGACAGGCTTTATTCAATTCATGAAAGTACATGCACACGTGAATCATACCCTTTTTTTTGTTAACCAAAATGGGATTTGACACCCATTGCATCAACTATATGGGGTAGATGAAATCGAATTTAAGCAATTTCTCTGCTTCAGCCTTAATAACTGCTTCTTTCTGAGTATTCATCAGAAGAATCTTTTGTCAGACCCACTTTGACTTTGGATAAGTCATTATTTCATGTTCGATGATTCTTGGATCGATGGCTAGCATCTCCTCTTGATACCAGAAAAAAATGTCATGGGAATTATTTAAATAAGTTTGTATATATCTGAATCTCTTCGGGGGAGGAGTCGGCTCCGAAGAAAATATTCTCCATGATGTCAGGGGTTCTAGAGATGTCAATAGGTATCGTTTCAATGATATATTCCACATTACCCTTGACGTAAACTATTTGCATAGCCAGAGGATTAACAGGAAGAGACTTGTGTCTACTCATAGTCAACACGAATTCACTTGCCTTTATTCTTATTAACTCTGGGATAAAATAGGATTTGTGATAGATATCATCCCAGGGTCTGTCTGGACCAGTCAATTTCTCTATAATCACCTCATCATAGGGAAATACCAAATCTAAAGAATCTGTAGTGGCGAGGGAACCTTGAGCCCAAATAGGCTCGAGAACTAGATCTAACTCGTGTGTAGGAGTCAGAACGGGTTTGGTTGAAGCTTGCTGAACAATACTGTATGCAATTTCTTCCATAGATAAGGGCATGGCCATGCCAATATGCCCTGTCCCTTCAATCGAGGCCAATATGTAAGGAATATTCCATGTATCATTAAAGCAAGTCGTTTGGAACGATGACATTTGACAGATTCAACCCTAGGTTGGTCAGGGGCAACCAATATAAACTTGAAATCACCGGAAGGAGGAGAATAATCGAAAGCACCCATTAAAGGTGGGAACAAACAAACCCCCCATTGACGATGTCGGTTTGAGGGTTATCAATCATCGAGACTGTGGATGCTCCCGATGAAGGGTTAGGCCTTGAGAAGCAGAATTGGTCAATGGTTACGATTCGACCCTCGTGTGGAAACAAAAATACCCAAAAAACTATGGCAACCACTGCATGCATTTTATAATTCAGACTCCATTTCATAAGGTTGTAGTCAAGAGGCACATCAACCAATTCAAATTCGATGCACACAGTCTTCCCTCCTAACTGCATAGGGAAAGAAGCGATGATTCCATGTGGTCTAAAAGAATGATCGTTGAAAGAAGTAAGAAAATTAGGTAATGGAGACAAAATGGGTTGGCCAATGTCCTTACAACACACCAACAACATCACGCAAGTTGAGGCACCCTCAACAACCACCATACAAAAAATATTCTAGATAAAAGTTTTTGTGGTGTAAGACACTACTATAGGAAATGCAATGTGGTATGGGAGAAGAGATTTCAAATCATTCGTATTGAGGATGATCGTTCTCGGATTACATGTCTCTACAGATCCCAAGGTGGATAATGGAGCCTTACTCTACGAAGGGAAGATCTGGAGGACTTCCAAAGTAGACATTGCACAAGGGGTTTGTGACAAATCCTCCACCACAGAGTAGTTCTAGTAGGCCCTCACTTTCAGATTATGAGAAGCTTTCTTGAATGCCCCTTTTATCATCTGTGTCATTGTTTCTCCCATCATCTTGTCAATTTGGAGAGGAACAAATAGGTTTACGGCTTCTTTACCCTTTTTAACAAATTATGGCATTCTGTAATCATGTGCCCTAGTTTCTATGTAAGCATCACCTTTCATCATATAAATGTTCATGGATGAGGGATTACTAGAAGATGCGGGGGGTCCCCAACTTCCCCAATCTATGCTAGAAGAGGATTGATTCATATTTTTCCGATGTGGAAATGGGTTCGTTAATACAGTATTTTACTGCTACGCCAATAACTTTTGGGCCTCCGTAAGTTGAGGGAATAGGTGAGTCAGGTGGTCCTCCATGCAAAGGTTAAACATATACTTTGACTTTCTCTTCTTTGTGTTTCCCCCACTAGCATTGTTGTTAGGTTTCTTGTCCCCTTTACCCTTCGTGTTTCACTATTTGTTCATTCCTTCAGGCTATCGGTTGGCCTTTGGGTTCATCAACTACACACTGTGTACATATGACATTTGGGTAGGGGGAGCAGTCGAATCAGGGGTCTGGCTGGCCACTCTCTACTGTATCGATAA
Organism: Picea engelmannii; assembly: GCA_009831015.1. Lineage (NCBI taxonomy): Eukaryota > Viridiplantae > Streptophyta > Pinopsida > Pinales > Pinaceae > Picea > Picea engelmannii. The sequence continues at coordinate 162,791 of ML776732.1, forward strand.
TTGTTGAAATTGATTTGACAACTAATCATTGGAATTTCCTTGTGTTGAACCAAGTATACCATCAGCATGTGGTCGAGACTTTTGTCTAGTCTTGTTAAGGATGGACCATGGTGCATTTGGAAAAATATCATATAGTAATATAGAATGAGAGTATATCAGTTCAAGTTGTTGTGCTCTCATTATCGCCTCTTCATATGAAAACACTCCTGAAGTTGCAACATCCTTGGATAATTGAGGTACCAAAGACTTCAGGAACCACTCCAGCATGAAATTCGGTGGGACCTTTACCTTAATCAAGTTCTTCCGGTGCCACCATTTTCAGATGTGATCAGAGATATGATCAAGCTTAGTCTACTCAAAGTTGGCTAGCAATTTAGTGTCGACATCATATCTCACAGGTAGTTGGAAATTGTTCAGGAAAATCATCACCAAATCACTAAAGTAAGAGTATATTGAGCGATCAAGCTCGATGTAACATTTTGTGGCACCCCCGATAAGAGTGTGTTGAAATAGGCACAACTGCACAGAGTCGTATTGCATCAAGTTTGATGAACACCATAGGTGGAAATTTTTCACATGATCACCTGGGTATTCACCAGGCTTGCCTTCGAATTTTGGAATATCTGAGGGAAACTTAGTCGACACTGGGGGTCAACATGTATCATGAAAAATTGGGTCATTAAAAAACCTTGACAAGTATGGAAAGTGTAACGTTTCCAGAAATGGTATTTTGAGTTGGGTACTATGCACAAGAAAAAGGGGGTTTGGAATTAGACTGGCACCAGGTTTCTAGGAAAAGTTGGGTTTCTGGCCAAGGTTCTAGTAAATACCATGGCCTTGACTAGTGTGGATAAACTACATTTGTTGGGACATCATTGATTGATTCCCGTAATTGGACGTTTAGGGTTGGGTGGGTACTTCTCCCTATGTTGTAACCGAAGGTAGGTCCTGAAGCCTTCACAACCGACATAGTTCTTGATCTTCCACTTTTTGAAAGGATCAATCACACAATAAGACTTCAACTAACATTTAAAACCAGGAACATACTAGAAAATTTCCTACAAGATAAACCAAGAAAACCACTATCTAGTTGGAAGAACATTTATGCAACCAACACTAGAGAAACTTATCAGTGCAAGTGCAACTCAATCATGGAATCACCCTCCGGTTATAATCTACAAAGAGTGGCCAAAAATCTTCCCTAGGTACCGTAGAATACCCCCACATTCACCTATGTAAGTCTCTAGAATAAAGGAAACTAAGTTTCGATCTCGTAAACAGTCACCAGGCAAGTACAGTTGACAGTCGGGTTGACCGCAATGAGTAGGATAACAATTTTGAAACTTATCGACGATATCAAAAGCAAGTGGTCTGGAAGACAACTAAGGATATTGAAAGGATTCAAAGTCCACAAAGTTCCATAGGAAATTGAAAATGATAGTATCCCATGAGAGATCCTCAATACGCATTCCCCACTACATTTGGTCCGACTTTGGAGGGGTTATCTTCATTACCTTTCCTCATGTGACCTCATGTTTGGCCCCTGTGTTAGAGGGGGGTTCCTGATAACTTTCACGTCACTAGACGTTTACACTTCCTAGCTCTGACTCCTATTTTTTTTTTTAATCCTTGAAGAGTTTTCTCTCCAACCTAATTCAAGGCTCTACCCCAAACTAGTTGATTGACCCTACAAACATAAAAGTCTAATTAATTTTAAATTAGCATTCATTTTAAATGGCTTTTTTTAACTCGAAGGATATGGAAGTGAAACTAATGATGTGTATGAGAGAAGAAAAGAAGAGGAATAAACAAAACTGAAAGAAAAATTACTTCTAGTTAACAATAAATATTTGCAACTAACTCTTTAAACCAACTTTTTCATAACTAACTTTTTTTCAATATCTTTACAAGGAAGACCTAAAACGGAATTTCGCTCGACTATGAGCTAATTAATGTTATAAGAAATCAATAAAGAACTTAAAAAATGAACTCTTTTTCCTAACAGGTAAGATAATTAATTCCAACTACTTTACCAAACTAAGAAAGGGAAATCTTTTTTTCTTTGAAAATGCTTCAAACAAAAAAACCTCAAAATAAATCGTTTTCTTCTTTTCTTTAAAGGAAACGAAAGGGAAAAAGAGAAATACAATACAAGAATGAAACTGGCCTCAGGCCCACTACAGATCGCAGGGAGTCACTAAAGACACCAAAAGGGATGATCAACAACTCAATGAATTTCCCAAAACCCTTTCCGAAGTAAACATAAGAAATCTTCAAAAAGACAAGCAAAATGACATCTAGCCTAGGCTTTGACTCTAAAAACAGAGGCATTGAACTCTGTCAAGAGACCCTGAGAAGTAAAAAATTTAATCAGGGAAGAGGTTGATTACCTCTTCTTAAAACAATTACCTTGAACCAAGCACACTATTGATGCTTAAGAAACCTGTGTATGTATGCAGGTTGTCTATAAAGCATGGTGTGTATGTGCGCATGTTGAACCACATCAGGCTGCGCACACCTCTGTACTTATTGAAAAAAAAATAAAAAAAAATAGACTGGTAGGGCAAGGAGAAATGGTATAGCACCAATAGTTGACCAAAATGCCTTAAAATACTCAACAGACTCAAAAGAAACTCAAAAGGTATAAAACCAATCAAAAACCCAAAAAATCCCCTAAAACCCTATAGGCATCCCTAGTATGGTCACCAATTTTGCTAGTGGGAAAACCCCCCCTATGGCTACACCAGGGTTTAAAATATAGGAAGATCAATAATCGTTTAAAAGTCTCATACTACCCCAAACATATTCCAGACTCATACACAAAAATAAAATTGAGAAGGATCAGCTAATTGTACCTCTACTTCGCATTCGATGACAATCCTCTCACACTTGATAGATTTGCTGACTACAAACCTCCTCCCAAGGCTGACCTTCATTCAAAAAAACACAAACATAAATCTACAAGCATGCATTTCATATATCAATAAGGGTTATATGTTATAATAAAAACATAAATCAAATGCAAACATTTGACACATCATGTTTTGGGACAGGAGAAGTACTTATTTTATTGATAATACAATGATCACTTACAACCAAAGTCGGCTACTACTCTATGAACCTAGTCCGAGATCCTCTTTACCAATATCCAAGTGCAACACCATGTATCTTTCTCCTCCCATCCTTCTTCTTGGGAAATGAAATGGGTTCTGATGGAGGAAAAAGGGAAAAACGAGGAATTATGAGGCAATTCTCACAACAAGGCTGCAAATTCTCGGGGCGAGGAGGGGATGTGAAACACAGAAAGTTTCGTTGTTCTTCTTCTATATGTGGAATGAGACCCCAACACCTCCTTTTATATGAAAAAAATATGGTCATTTATTTGGGTCACAGGATGTAGGCGGTGGATTAGTTTGGAAACTACCCAATAGCCCATAATCTCAACAAATTCCTTACAACTTTTTAATTTTTGCAACTTTTGCAAGTATATGTGGGCTATAGTGGTGAATCATGTTTACGTAATCGGGTTTTACTGGTGCAACAAGCGTATGTACAAAGGAAGTACTGGTCCAGGGCGCATACATCTTCAAAAAATGAGTTTTTAAAAAGAGAACTCAATGATGGCTTGGAAAAAAAATGCAAGTAAGAGGGACAAATTTCAGGTATGCATATGTAGAGAAATTTAGGGTTATAATAGTGAGGTCCTCCCTTGCTCCTTCTTGTTATCCATATATATCGTCTAAGGGCGAAGCTGGAAAATATCCAAAGAAAGTTTCAAAATGTGACTTTCTAGTAGAAGTGTGGACTTATCTATTATAAGAGTGTTGTATATAGATCATATTTTCATCCAGGATGCTCAGATGTTTCTGAGTGTAACCCCTCGAAATTTGCGCCAAATTTCTGTTAACTACTAATGCAGGAGCATCACTAGAAAATCACAAGCGGGAGACATCTGAGCGCATTGACATGTATTTTGAAATGTTTTTAAATTTCAAAGATCAATGTATTAATGTAATATCTGACAAAGCTTTTTGAGTAATGAACATATTTAATGATCGGAGGCTCAACCATTGCATAATATTGATAGAGAATGTATTTTTTTTTACGAGGTGGATTGCAGTACAGATCCGGAGCTTGTGCTCTTATCTGTCTGACTCAATATTTGTTGTAATAAATGATAAGTAGTTGATAGGATTTAATTCCGATAGGATAACGTAGAATAGTTGGAGGGAAGAACTCGAGAGAGTCCCTTTGTATAAATATTTTTAATATTTCCTAGTAGATGTTGTTAGAAGATGTTGAATCTAATGTATATATTTCCATTGTAAGCCAAGACTCGAGAGATTTAGAGAAATACTATATGAATGTATGCAAGTTTCAGTTGAATGAATATAACAGAGGAATATTGTTCCAAATGTGTGTTGTTATGCGTCTGTCTGAATGAGTGATAGGCTTTTGGTTTATTTTCAACCCTCTATTATTTTCTTTTGTTATTGTATCCATGACCGCATTTGCATAGTTGAATGTATGATTCACTATGAAGAGTGAATAAGTTTCCATTATTTCTCTTCATTGAGCGAGTGCAAGGAGTGCATAGCATCCATAGGGATTGTGTGACCGAGTCTGTATTGACTCGAAGATTAGGAGAGTTATTGTGGAACTTATATGTGCAAGGATTGCACTAACATCGGCAAGGAGTATGTGACATAATATTCAGAGTCAAAAGCTCAGGAGGGATAGTGTGATTTCAGTCATGAGAGATAGAATTGTTTGGAGAACAATTGCAAGGAGTGCAAAGTCATCTATGGAGGATTTGACTGTGGAAGAGGATCTACTTCAAGGTGTGAAAAGATCAAGATTTTGACTAAGTTTCGAAGAGATTGTTTAGAGGAATAAAGAAAATTGAGGAAGTAAAGTTCAGGAGGGGGAAAGGTGGAAATTTTGGAAGGAGAGAGGTCCTTGGAGTCTTCACTAAAATCAGTGGAAAATATTCATTCCTAGAGGAGGCTAGCGATTCTAGATCGTCATATCTGGGTAAGTTACGTGGAGGATATTTATAGAGTGTTTCAACACTTTAGAGTTTAGAATGTTGGAAGGTGTGACAAGAGTAAATTCACAAAGTCTGAAGTCGCGAACGGATCACTGTCCTTGATCGCGAAAGGAATACGTGGAAACAAATTAAGGAATTTTGGGTTCAGGAGTCTAGAGGTTTGTGGATGAGCGTGATAGAGTTTCATGAATTCACAAAACCCATCTGAGGAGATGGGTGGCAGAAGTTCGAAAACTTGGAGAAGAGCACTTTGGGAAAATATGAGGGAAGAAGTAGAGATATCCAAAAATTATGAACAGTGAGAGGATAGGTCCACAGTCATAGCCGTGGTCAATTTCGGGAAAAAGGACCTGTGTGTGTGGGTAGATTGGTGTTGGGTGCCCGTAGGGACCCAAGGAGTCACTTCGACTCAATGGTTTGAACGATCCAGGACCGAGAGGTCGAGAAACCCTTTGGAGGAAAGGAGGTTTGCGCCAGTAGTGGTATCAGAGCGAGTACATAATTGAATTATGTAGGGAGAGAAGTAAACTGATATCGGAAGGAGGTATCAGAAGCATCAACACAATGCCTCCTAGAATACATGTTGATCCACCCGTAGCAAACAGAGTTATGGAAAGGGAGATGACAGAACTGTGTGCGATGTTGGATGCCATGGATACAACAAAAAGAAAAGCACCTAATGATGGAGATGTAAGCGAGGAAGAAATTGAAGAAGTAGAAGTTGAGGAAGGTGTAGCTAAGGATGCTGCAGAAGAACGCTTGCTGAAATCGATTGTCAAATTGGGGTCCATAGCGAATATTGATGTGCCTATGTATGAAGGAAATTTAGAAATAGAAGAATTGATTGATTGGATATGATAAATGGAAAAGTATTTTGACTATGAGGATTTTGAAGAGGAGAAAAAGGTAAGACATGTCGCCAATAGGTTGAAAGGACATACAACATTGTGGTGGGATGAACTGTTGGCCAACATGAGGAACAAAGGAAAACAAAATATTAAAATTTGGGATCGAATGGTAGCCAATTTGAAGTCGAAACTCATGCCCAAGGATTACCAAATAAATCCATCCAGGAGGATGCAAAACCTGAGATAGAGAATATCAACATGGTGATAGTATGAACAATAGAGGATGTGTATCAAATTGCACTGAAAGAAGAAGAGATGTTGGCTAGGAAGCAAAGTCAACAAAAAAGAGGTCGAAGATTGAAAAGAAGAAAAGGAGTTTCCTAGGAGAAAGTATAGAAGCCCAAGGACGAGGCACAGAAACCACATAGTCACTCAGAGAGAGGAGGAAGTTCCCAGGGAAGGTAGAGTGGTGGTATAAACGCTTTTCCTTGAGGAAGAGGAAGAGGCAGATGAGGATAAGTAGGATGTTATGCCTGTGGAAAAACAAGGCACATGTATTGGGATTATCCCAAGAGGAAGAAAGGAGGCAAAGCTCACATTTTAAAGGCGTAGAAGTGAGATGTTGAGGCAGAAGGTGTAGAGGATGGAAGATCCCTGATGATCAAGAATTTTATTTTGAAGCATGAGACAGATACTGAAAAGGCAATGCAGAGGAATAATTTTTTCAGAACACCTTGCAAAACGAAGGACAGATTTTGGAGGGTGATAATTGATAGTGGGGGCATTGACAACTTAGTATCCATGGAGATGGTGGAGAATCTATATTTGGATACAAATTCACATATGATGTCGTATAAGGTCTCATGGTTGCAGAAAGGTCATCAGGTAACAGTCACTCAACAATGCCTAGTTGAATTTAAAGTAGGTGGGTATAGAGATGAGATTTTGTGTGATGTGATTCCCATGGATGTATGTCATGTTTCTTTGGGAAGAACATGGAAGTATGATAGGAATTTAATTTATGATGGGAAGAGGAATAGTTACACCTTAGAGAAGACTGGTAGGACACACATGTTGCTTCCAATTGAAGAGAAGAAGTTGAAGGATGAAACTAGCACGAGAAAACTTCTCATGAGTGGGAAGGAACTCCTGAATGAAGTAAAAAAGGAACAAGAGATGTAGTTTGTTGTAGTGAGGAAGCAGATGGTTATCCTTACCAGTACTTCAATGAAATATTTTCCTAAATAAGTTCAGGAACTTCTATATAATTTTGCTGACATTGTAGTGGATGAGTTTCCAAACTCATTCGCACCTATCAAAAGTATCAACCATCACATTGAATTGATACCAGGAGAAATCATGCCAAATAAAGTAGCGTACAGGTTGACATATCAAGAGAATGAGGAGGTGAATATAGAGGTTGAAGATCTATTAGACAAAGGATTGGTCGGAGAAAGCTTGAGTCCATGTGCAGTGCCAATTGTATTAAGTCCAAATAAGTGTGTGGGACGGAGAATGTGTATGGACTCAAGGGCCATAAACAAGATCACCATCAGGTATAAATTTCCATTACCAAGGATGGATGATTTGATGGATTTCCTGAGTGGGGCTAAATATTTTTTAAAAATAGATTTGAAAAGTGGATATCACCAGATAAGAATTAGGGAAGGTGATGAGGGGAAAACAACATTCAAGACAAATGAGGGGTTGTATGAATGGTTTGTTATGTCATTCCTCTTAACGAAAGATCCAAGTACTTTTATGAGGCTGATGAATGAAGTGTTGAAGGATTTCATTTGTAAATTCATGATTGTATATATGGATGATATATTGGTATTTAGAAAGACTAAAGAACAACACTTGAGACATTTGACATTGGTGATGAGGAGGTTGTAGCAAGAGAAGTTTTTGATTAATCTGAAAATGTCCTCTTTCATGAAGTCAGAACTCATATATTTGGGTTTTGTGATTTCCTCAAATGAATTGAATATGGATCCCAAAAAGGTGAGAGCGATGAGAGAATGGCCATCACCAAAGCATATCTTTGAGGTAAGAAGCTTCCATGGATTAGAAAGTTTCTATCAGAAGTTCATTAAAAAATTTAGTGGGATTAGTGCTCAAATGATGGATATAGTGAAAAAAAAGGCATAAGTATTTCAAGTGGATAGAGGAGGCTGAGAAGAGCTTTAACATATTGAAGGAGAAAGTAACAGAACAACCGATTCTGGTTTTACCATATTTTGGAAAGACATTTCATGTAAGATGTGATGCAAGTGGAGTTGCAATTGGAGCGATATTAAGCCAAGATAACATACTTGTTGCATATTTCAGCGAGGAGATGAATGAAGCTAAAACGAAGTAATCCACATACGATAAAGAGTTCTATTCCATAATTCAAGTCTTGAAGAAATGGAGGCACTATCGTGTACCGAAGGAGTTTTTTTTGTATAGTGATAACAAGCTTTGCAATTCATAACCAGAAAGGAGAAGTTAAACCAAAGACATGCTAAGTGGATAGAGTTTATGCAAAATTTCACTTTTGTCATTAAACATATTTATATAAGTGTTATCAAGGTTGTTGATGCATTGACTAGCAGAATTTTGATTCTGCAGGAATTTCAAGTCAAGACCTTGGGGTTTGATTACCTTAAGGAAATGTACCAGACTGATCCAGACTTTGGAGAAGCATATGAAGCATGTGTGAATCCTGGACTCAGAGAAAGAATCCAACAGGCCAAATATTTGATTCAGGATGCGTTGTTGTTCAAAGGATGCTATTTGTGCATACCAATATGCTCGATGAGGGACAATTTATTGAAGGAAAACCATAGCAAAAGTTTAGCCAGACATTTCGGCCATGACAAAACATTTCCCCAATTAAATGGTTCATATTATTGGCTAGGTATGAGAGAATAAGTTAAGATATTTGTGAACAATTGTAAGATTTGTCAGTATGCCAAGGGGGAGAAGAAGAACATTGGGTTGTATCAACCATTTCCTATTCCAGAGAGGCCTTCATATGCAATAAGCATGGATTTAGTGTCGGGATTCCCAAGGAAACAAAGAGGAAGTGATTCCATATTTGTGGTAGTGGACAAATTTTCAAAGATGACACACTTTATCCGATGCCAGAAGACCAATGATGTAATGCATGTTGCAAATTTGTTTTTCAAAGAGGTTGTGAGACTCCATGGATTTCCCAGGAGCATAGATTTAGACAGGGATACCAAGTTTGTTGGTCATTTCTGGAGGAAGTTGTGGAAAAAGTTGGGGACAGAGATATCTTTTATTTCTGCATATCATCCACAGATGGATGCAAAGACCAAAGTGGTGAATACAATATTAGGATATTTGTTGAGGAGTTTGGTCACTGAACAACCTAGTCAATGGCATCAGAATATAGAACAAGCAAATTTTTCATATAATGACTCAATGAATAGAAGCACTAGGAAGATTCCATTTCAAATCATGTATGTAATGAATCTTAAGGGAGTATTGAAGTTAATAAATATGAAGAAGATGGAGTTTAGGAGCGTCGGAGCTGAATATTTTGCTGTAGATATGCAGGAACTTCACAACCAAATCAAAGAGTAGTTTAAGAAGAGCATCGGTGAATACAAGCACAGAGATGATCAACATAGGAGGAAGATTGAATTTGAAGTTGGAGATCAAGTTCTAGCACATATGAGGAAAGAGAGGTTTTCGAGCAGAACATACAATAAGCTAAAACTAAAAAATATAGGGTTGTGTAAAATCCTGAGGAGGTTTGCTGAGAATGCTTATGAATTAGAACTACCAAAAGATGTGGGTATATATCCCATATTCAACATTTTAGACCTGTATCCATATATAGAAGAAAAAACCAGAGAGTTAAAAGGTCGAGGAGAGATCCAGTGGAGGAAGAAAATGCTTGTAGAAGAGAAGCTACAGATGGAAAAGCTCATAGATCATCGAGTTGGTAAGAAGACTAAGAGAAAAATATATTTTGAATACTTGGTGAAGTGGAAAGGACAACCAATAGAAGATGCCAGTTGGGTTGGAAAAGAGGATATCCAAAAACATGGAAGATCAGTGCAGAATCTCATGGACAGGAGTCCATGAATTTTTCATCCAAGGAAGTATGATGCACGATCATCGCCAACAAAACACAAGTAGGAGACAGTTGGCCGCATTAGCGCATATTTTGAAATGTTTTTGAATTTCAAAGATCAATATATTAATTTAATATCTGAAAAAACTTTTTGAGTAATGAACATCTTTAATGATCCGAGGCTGAACCATCATGTAAGATCGATGGGGAATGTATTTTTTTTTATGAGTTGGATCGCAGTACAGATCTGAAGCTTGTACTCTTATCTGTCTGACTCAATATTTATTGTAATAAATGATAAGTAGTTGATAGAATTTAATTCCGATAGGATAACGTAGAATAGTTGGAGGAAAGAACTCAAGAGAGTCCCTTTGTATAAAGATTTTTAATATTTCCTAGCAGAGGTTGTTGGAGGCTCTTGAATCTAATGTATAGATTGCCATTGTAATCCAAGAGTTGGGAGATACAGAGAAATATTGTATGAATGTATGCAAGTTTCATTTAAATGAATATAACAGAGGAATATTGTTCCAAATGTGTGTTGTTATACATCTTTATGAATGAGTGATAGGATTTTTGTTTATTTTCAACCCTCTGTTATTTTCTTCTATTCTTGTATCCATGACCGCATTTGCATAGTTGAATTTATGAGTCACTATGAGGACTGAATAATTTTCCATTGTTTATCTTCATTGAGCGAGTGGAAGGAGTGCATAGTGTCCACAAGGAGTGCGTGATGGAGTCTGTTTTTCCTTGAAGCTCATGAGAGTTAGTGGGGAACTTATATGTGCAAGGAGTGCACTGAAATCCAAAATGAGTGTGTGACAGAGTTTTTAGACTCAAAAGATTAGGAGAAATAGAATGATTTCAATCATGAGAGATAGAATCGGTTGGAGAAAAATTGCAAGGAGTGAAAAGTCATCCACAGAGGAGTCGAATATGGAAGAGGATCTCCTCCAAGGTGTGCACAGATCGAGATTTTGACTAAGTTTCAAAGATATTATTCAGAGGAACAAAGAAAACCGAGGAAGTAAAGTTCAGGAGGGAGAACAGTGGAAATTATGCAAGCAGAGAGGTCCCTGGAGTCTTCACTGAAATTAATGGACAAGATTCATTCCGAGGGGAGGCTAACGATTCCAGACTGTCAGATCTGGGTAATTTACGCAAAGGATATTTATAATTTGTTTCAACACTTTGTAGTTCAGAATGTTGGAAGGTGTGACAAGAGTAAAGTCGTGAAGTCCAAAGTCACGAATGGATCCCAGTCGTTGATTGCGAAAGGAATATGTGGAAATGGATTAAGGAATTCGGGGTTTGAGAGTCCAGAGGTTCATGGATGAGCATGCTAGAGTTTCGGGAAGTCATGAAAACTGAACCATTGTGCGGTCGACCGATATCAGGAGAAGCGTGGTGGAATTTCAGAAACTCGAAGAAGAGCACTTCGGTAAAAGATGAGGGAATAAGTTGGGATATCCCCGAAGTATGAACCACGAGAGGATAGGTCCACGATCATATTCGTGGTCACTTGTTGGAAAACAAACTTGTGTGTGTGGGTATATTAGTTTCAGGTGCCCATAGGGACCCAAGGAGTCATTCTGACTCAGTGGTTTGAATGATCCAATACCTAGAGGTCAAGTGGCCCTTTGGAGGGAAGGGGGTTTGAGACAACTACTTTCGTCTTCCCATCTATCCGTGGATGGAATTCTGTAGACATGTTAAACTAATTACCCATCTTTTTCGACAATGTAATCCAAAATGCACTAAGAAATCGGGTATCCCTATATGATATGATGCTCCTTCAGATCCCAATGTGTACCCAAACTTGTTTAAATAACTTATTTGTTGCTTCTTGTCCATTGATAGTATTTTTAAAATGCATGAGAATGCATATTTTTTTGAACATGTCGGCTCCCACAAATAGATATTCATTTCCCATCCTCTTTGTTGTTAAACCTCCCAAAAAATCCATGCAAATAGTTTTCTAAGGTTTAGTAGGTAGAATTAAGGGATGGTATAGACCTTGCTTCCTGTTACCAGGCTTGTTCGTACAACAAAGTATACATCCTATAATATAATTTCTATATATTCTTATATTTTGAGCGAGTACACATACCTTTGTAAGTTGGAAATTGTCTTACCAACACCAAAATTTTTTGCAACCTTCGAGATGTAAGCCTCTTTGATAAGCTAAAATCGTTCACCTTTAGGTACACAAATATTGTCAAGATTGTAGAGTAAATATGTTAGGGACCTATCCCCTTACATAGGTAGAATAATATATTTCGATGTAGTAAAGGTCAATATTAATAAGGTCTAGTAATAAGGAAGGATAAGTCGAATGTAAGAAGACCTAATAGAAGCTTCCACTTCTAGAAGGATCTTCCTCTAAATGGTTCTTTTGATAGAAATATTTAGTATAAATAGTAGCCGAGGGTATGAGAAATTTTGTCTTGGATATTATTGTAATAGAGCTCTACTCTGCTGAAGGTTGCCCCCATCAAGAGGCAAGTGAACATTGTTTTCAAAAATCAAAGTGCTCTTTCTGGTGTTATTCTGGTATCATTTTGGTATTATTGTTGTGTTGTTCTGGTTATATTTTTTTTCATCTACGATTTCTAGCATTTTATTTATGTTCTTCATACTTTTAACATATGTAATATTACAAGTGGTATCATAGCACTTTCCTCGACATAAAATTGTGGGTTAATTTTTTTTTCCAGGGTAGAGACGTATTCTGGCATCTTTAAGCTACAAAGATCTCTCATTACGTGCATAAAACGACATTCGGTGATTCATACACATAGGAAATATAAGTTTAAATTAAGCACACATCTATTGGCCACCCTTGTAACCCCTGTTGGTACCCCTTTGAGTGGTAGCACATCAGACAACCCCTGTATATGGATCAACCTAGATTTCTTGAAGCCCTCTTTAGATAAATTGATTGGCTACTTGAATGCTATAGTTCCACCGATAACAACACTCATGAAGATACTCTCTACTACTTAAGTAGTCGGGCAGTAAGACTAAGGGCATGGTCTATCCTCCTTAGTTAGTTCCCTGAGATATTGGGCCGAGTACTACTTTTGGACCCCACACGTATATCAGAGAGCTATAGCACAGGGAAAAACCTTATCTATAAAACCCTTGAATACCTAACTTTTGGGGGATGGAAACAAAAAAGAACCAGACAAGATCTATTGTCACACAACTGTGTCTCCTTCATTCGATTTTCCAAATCACTACATATTTATTCCTAATTAAGAATTTTGGAATTTCATCACTGCAGTATTCTTCAGGTCGGATTAATTTTTGTTGCTTCACCATTATTTGAGACCTATTCCATTGGATTTATCTCTTCTCTATTATCACATTCATACCTATCATTTTTCATCAAATTGTTTGACCCCACCCACCCTTTTTCGGTTCCCTCATCATCATGGCCCATACCCATAGCCAAGAATTGGAATATTGCTTCAATACCTTGCAATCTAATTTCACGGAGACCTAAGAAGAAGTGAGACAACTCAGTGCCAATATTTCCACCATCAATAAAAACATGCATCCCTCCATCATCACCTCAATCGAGGAGCTCAAAGAAGACCTAAAATAAGACATTACTACCTAGATTGAATATGTCTCTTTGATGATCCACACCAATCTACATATCCATCGAAATCCCCCTTTATCTGACCCACCTTTGCATAAATAAGCCAAACCTTCCTCTCATTCCCATAATTTGCAGTCCCATCACTTTCAGCGTGACTTATGCCTTTCGCGTGTGGATGTGACCAAATTTGATGGCTCAGATCCCATTGTTTGGGTAACTCAAATGGAACATTATTTTTCTTTGTACGACATTGCATATGACTTGGCCAAACTCCTATATGGTGTTCTCCATCTAGATCAAGAATGTTGGCAATGGTGGAAATGGAGAAAAATTGTCCATCAAGGGTATGCTTCTTGGACACACTTTGTGGCAGAGATTTATGAATGATTTGACACTAACACCAACCATTTAAGCCATTTGAAAAAGTTGAAACAAACTGGCACAATGGAAGAATTTATAGCTACTTTCGAGTGAATGGATTTTTATATAGAAGGCATGTGTGATGATTTTTTTTGAGAATGTTTTATCAGTGGCCTCAAGGATGAGGTTCATGCCCATGTCCTCATTGCGCGGCCTCAGATTTGGGTGGACTACTAAAAGAGATAAGGAAGAACAACAGGTTGTCTCTTCTAAAAACTGGAAAGCCCCCTTTATTCTCCATTAAAGATACAAAAATTGACCAGGGTTGAAACAACCGAATGCCAACTCAAAGGCCTTTGTTATAATTTTGATGACAAATATTTTCTGGGACATAAGTGTAAGTAACAAAATATTTTTATTTCCATCTCCGAGGATGTTTCATAAGAGGATGTTGAAGCTCCACTTCTGTCTATGCCACTTGAACCCTCTGACATAACACCTCCCTTAGACCCTCCCGATGTAGAATGCGTCATTTACCTAAATTCTCTCACTAGCTTCTTTGCTCCCCAAACCCTCAAGCTAATTGGCTACATCAAGCATAGGAAGTTAATCATTCTTGTTGATAGTGTAAGAACCCATAGTTTTATTCATCATTGCATTTCCCAAGAAACTAATTTCTATATTCGTGCAGTCAATAATTTCCAAATCATGATTGCCAATGGCGGTTCCATGAAATGTGGAGAGCATTGTGAAAATGTGCATCTCCAAATTGGTGACTACCACCCGAAATCTCATATGTTTTCTATCGACATGGGCAGTTGTGACATTGTGTTGGGTGCATACTGGCTAAGGAATTTGGGTTGCATTCTCATGGAGTTTAAGGAATTAACCATGCAATTGGACTAGGATGGCCAACAATATAAGTTCCAAGGAATCATTGTCGGTTCCCCTAAGATCATTAGTTCCCATTGCATGGAAAAGATGCTCAAAAAAGGTCATTCTTTTGTTATTTCCCAATTCCATGCCATACAAGAAACTGAGACACCCTCTGTGTAGCAGGACCTCCAATCCATCCTCTCTAAACATCAAGTGGTTTTTTCCACTCCCTAGGGACTCCCTCATTCCCGTGGTTTTCATGATCATTCCATTCTCCTTGTCCTAGGAAGCCTTCCTCCCAAAATCCTCCCCTATCTTCACCTGTTTTCCCAAAAAAATTAAATTGAGAAAATGGTTCAAGGACTTCTTAACGTAGGTGTTATCCGCCTTAGTACGACCTCCTACTCTTCTCCTGTGGTCATGGTCCTTAATAAATAAGGTTCTTGGCACATGTGTCCTGACTTCCGCGTCCTCAACAAACTCACCATTAAAGACAAATTTCCCACTCCTATCATTGATGACCTCTTGGATGAATTGAGTGGCGCCTAGTTAGAACTCATGAGGGCCACTATGATATTTTTTTCATGCCCTTTGGCTTGTGTAATGCTCCCTCCACTTTCCAAAGCCTCATGAATCATGTATTTCTTCCTTTTCTCCATCACTTTCTCTTAGTTTTCTTTGATGATATCCTCATATATAGAAAAACCTTAACAAACCATCTTGCTCATGTGGATCGAGTTCTCCATTTTCTCTCTCAACCCCAACTTTTCCTAAAACAATCTAAATGTGATTTTGGTGCCTCAGAAGTCGAGTACATCGTTCATCTTGTTGGAATGGATGATGTTAAGGTGAATCCTAAAACGATTGAAGCTATGCAAGACTAGCCTCACCCAAATACTCTCAAAAGATTGTGTGGATTTCATGGCTTAACAGGTTATTATGGCAAGTTTGTTAAGAATTATGGAAATATTGTGGCACCTCTGACTGCACTCTTTAAAACTAATTTTTTCACTTGGAGTCCAGCAACTCCTCATGATTTTCAAACCTTGAAGATGGCCATGTGCACCACTCAAGTCCTGGCCCTTCCTGATTTAAGAAAGACCTTTGTCCTGGAATGTGATGCTTCAGGAAAAGGAATTGGCATTGTCCTTATGCAAGAGGATCGTCCTTTGGCCTTTACCAGTAAAAAATTCCCTGAATTTTTTTTGGGAAAATCAATCTATGAAAATGAAATGTTGTATATTTTGCATGCTGTTGATCTTTGGCTCCCTTATCTGTCGGGGAAATGCTTCCAAATTAAGATAGATCATCAAAGACTCAAGTATTTTCTGGAACAAGGCATTTCCTCCACAGAGAAACAAAAATGGGTGACTAAGTTCTTTGGATATGATTATGAGATCATTTACAAGAAATGCAAAGACAATGTGGTTGTGGATGAAATTTCCCGAAAATATGAAGATGAAGGGTCCCTTGTTTCTCTCTCCTTCATTGTACGAGATTGGGTCCAAGCCGTTCTCTAAGAATGGCTACACGATCCCAAAATTTTGCATCTGATACAACAATTACAGTCCAATTCTCCAGTTTCCCTAGGGTACCCTTGGCTCCATGATGAGCTTCTACACAAATGTCCTTTGTATTTAAGTAAAAAGTCAAAACATAAATCCACGATACTTTCTTAGCTTCATGCTACACCCACAAATGGGCACTTTGGGTTTACCAAAATCTATGACAAGGTCAAATGTTCTTTTTTTCTGGTTTGGTATGAAATAGGACGTTCATAATTTTGTGGTTGAATGTGATGTGTGTCAACGCAACAAGGGAGAAGATGTCAAATCTCTTGGCACACTACAACCAGTTCTGATTCCACCTGTTATTTGGCGGGATATCTCTATGGATTTTAGTGCAGGATTACCTAAATTGGGAAATAAATCAGTCATCATCGTGCTAGTTGATCGCCTATCCAAGTATGCTCATTTATGTGCTCTTCAACAACCATTTACAACATCCACTATGGCTCAAATTTTCATGGATCAGGTCTTCAATATTCATGACATGCCACATTCTATTGCTTCTAATCGTGACCCAACTTTCACCAGTAATTTTTGGCAAGAGTTGTTCAAGCTATAAGGCACCTAATTGCATCTCGGGACAACTTATCATCTGGAGACTGATGGTCAAACTGAAGTTGTCAACAAGTGTTTGGAAACATATTTGAGGTGTTTTACCTCAGAAAATAAAAATCAGTGGGCTCAATGGTTACCACTAGATGAATGGTGGCGCAACACTTCAGACCATATAGCTAGCTTCATGACTCCTTTTGAAGTGGTATACGGAAAAAATCCACCTTCAGTTCTCTCATATTTATCAGGTGTGTCGAAGGTCCAGGAGGTTGAATAAAAGCTTACAGTTTGAGAGGATATTCTCCATACCATCAAAGAGAATTTGGTCATGTCCTAGAATTGCATGAAGCAACAAGCAGTTGAAGGTCGCTATGAACGTCAATTTCTAGAAGGGGATCAGGTGTTTCTTCGACTACAACCTTACAAGAAAAATTCCCTCAAGGCTGACCATTGTCAGAAACTGGTGCCTAAATTTTTTGGTCCTTATACCATTCTCAAGAATGTGGGACAGGTGGCCTATCCATTAGTGTTTCCCATTCATTCTAAGATACATCCTGTTTTTCATGTTTCATGCTTAAAGAAGGTCATTGGAACCAAGTGCCAAACCCAAACCAACCTTCCCAAGTTGGACAAAGAAGGCTCCATTTGGCTACAACCAAAAGCCATTTTGGACCAGCGTGAGCTTCTCTTGCGTTAGCAAACCATCAAGGAAGTGTTAGTCCAGTGGAAGGATACAACCCTAGCAGATGCCACTTGGGAGCCAGCTACCATTATACAACAATTTCCACATCTGAAGCCTTGAGGACAAGGTTCTTTATAAGGGGGAAGACATGTTAGGGACCTAACCCCTCACATAGGTAGAATAATATATTCCGATGTAATAAAGGTAAATATTAATAAGGCCTAGTAATAAGGAAGAATAAGTCGAATGTGAGAAGACCTAATATAATCTTCCACTTCTATAAGGATCTTCCTCTAGATGGTTCTTTTGATAGACATATTTAGTATAAATAGTAGTCGAGGGTATCAAAAGTTTTGTCTTGGATATTATTGTAATAGATCTATGCTCTGCTAGAGGTTTCCCGCTCAAAGAGGAAAGTGAACATTGCTCTCAATAATCAAAGTGCTCTTTCCGGTGTTATTCTGGTATCATTTTGGTATTATTGTGGTGTTGTTCTGGTTATATGGTTGTTCATCTTCCATTTCTAGCATTTTGTTTCTATTCTACATACTTTTTATATGTGGAATATTACAAAATCATTATGGAAATGATATCCATCGTTGTAGTCGCCTTCTTCTTTGTATGCATCATGGGTAAAACGATACTTGTGCATCAAAGTTTCGAAAGTTGTAATATTTGATGTGGGTGGTTGCGAAAGCATATCTTCCATGTTATTTGTGCTACCCTTATTTAACATTATGACCAAATGAAAATTTTGTAAGATCGTTATCCATTTGTAGTTCCCAGTTTCTTATAACTTACTTTGGGATTGAAAATACTAGAGCGATTGGTGATCCATGTGGATGAAGGTCTCCTTTTGCATTATATAGCACTTCCACTTTTTGATAGCTTGTACCAACGCATAGAGATACTTATCATAGATAAGGAAGTGTAGTATTTCCCCATGAAATACTTCATATTGATAGAAAACATGAACTCCTCCATGCATCAAGACTTATCCCATGGCATACCCACTTGCATATGTCTCCATTTTGAAGGGATTTTGCAAGTTTGGTAGCACGAGCACTGGTTCTTGAATGATATTTCTTTTTGTCTCATCAAAGGCCTTCTATTGATTCTCCCCACATTGGAAACTCTTAATTCTCACTGTTATTGTGTGGATTTTTGTATCTACTATTGAAAATGAGGGTATAAACTTTTGCAAATATTGTGATGACCCAACAATGCTCCTAATTTCTATACAATTTGTATGAATTGGACATTTCAGGATGGCCTTCATATTTACACGATCTATCTTGAGATTGAATCATACACCAAAGACTGCCAAGAAAAATTTTGTTTCTTGAGATCATGAATAGTTTGAGATGGTATCAATTATTTAGTTTATTCTTATTCAATGCTCTCTAATTGATACACATTCTCCAATTCCCATCCTTATAGGGTAAAATTATGATGGATGAACCACAAGGTGAGGTACTTGATCAAATCACACCATTCTCCAACAAATGTTGCAATGGCCTCTTCACTTCATTCGCTTCTAGAAAATACTGTCTATATAGTTCAGTATTTGTAAATGGGGAGTCACGTAATAACTGTATTTTGTGTTTGACATCCCTCTTAGGTGGTATCCCTTTAGGATCCTAGAACACTCTTATGTATTCCTATATAAAATTTTCCAATTGATGTTTTTACACTTTAGTACACACCTCTAGGGATGCACTCACTCTCATTGACTCATCATTATATTCATTTTATCTTAATAAAAAAAAAACATATCTCTTATTAGAACTAATCAACTTCTTGTCTTGGTTGGAACTTATCAGTGAGATCTTCCACTTTCCTTTATGCACGTTGATTTTGTAGGATTTCCCATGCTTGATCATTAGGTAACAGTTGGCTCTCTTAATAAATATTGTATCCCTCATATACATGTAGGGGCTTCCTAACACTACCTTACGTACATCAAGTGGCACTACATCCAATTCTACTTCATCTAGAAAATCAACACTTACAATAAATTTAATATTGCACTACTTTGTTAGATTGATCTCTTAATCCTTGTTTACCCAACCCAATGGATATGGGCTAGGATTATCATGAACCTACAATCAAATATTGCTAACTAGATTTGATGTTATGATATTAAATTTTGAACCATATTTGAATAAAGAGTCTATCTTGGTCTTCTTCAACAAAATCTTGATGTAGAAGAGCTTGCTAATCTCCTTCTCTTCCTGGTGATGAAGGATACTCAGATTCACCTCCTGATACATAGACATGCATACAATATTTTCATCCACATAAGATATTATTTCAACCCGATTGCTCAAAGCAATGTCTAGAAGATTCTTTTTCTTTCTGTCCTTCTTGCAGTTCTTTAGGTTCAACTCTGAATGTAGTTTCCAACACTTGTCCTTAGTGTGGCCATGAATGTTGAAATGATTGCAATGTTTTATGGGATATTTTTATTGATGTGTAGCATCTGTTTTCTTCTTATATTCCCCCTGTTTACACTTATTCTTACCCTCCTTGGAATATTCCCATTGCTATTTCTACTTTGAACCACTTGGATGCCCCTTTTCTTGGCCTATGTTTTCCAGGTACTATTCCCATACACACATATCATCCACTTTCCTTGGCTTGAATAGAATCAACTGGTTTTGTATATGATTGTGTTAAACCAAGCATATGGGTCCTAGGGAGGGATACCAAGCATGATGGCCATCTTTTTAAACTTAATTGTGTACTCTTGTATACTTTACCCCTGTCTCTTCTTGAAGTAGTTCCATCATATCCATTGGTTCTCTACATACCTAATAGGTTAGAATTGGGACTCGATGAGGGTTTTGAATTCCTCCCAACTATTTGTTGGTGGATCACCTTCCAGGATAAGTTTTTATGTATGGATCTCCCACCATATTAAAGCATTTCCCTCTAACTTCAATATAGAAAATGAAATATTCTTCTCTTCTTATATATGGTGAACACTAAAATAAACTTCTAGTTGTTGCAACCAATGATTTAGTTTAATGCATCGATATCACCTTGGTATGGATTTATTTCCACTTTCTCTTCCATATTGAATAGGGACAATGAAGAGTTAATGGTACTCTAACTCAATTACGCTTTCTCGTGTTCTTTCTGTGACTCATTTCCTGGGTCTTCCTAATCTCCCAATTTCTCCTCTGATCTAATCTTTGAGTTAGAGCCTCCATCACTTTTGAATGTTCTGAAATTTGTTGCTAGAGTCGCTATGAGGAGGTTAATATTTCTATTTATGTTTTCAATTTTCACTTCCAACCTTTTAAATATCTCTTCTTTTGGATCTAGAGGGTTGTTATGAACATAGAATTATCTACCATGGATAGGGTTTCTACGAATTCTTCTTAATTTGATTCCTAGATAATGCAAATTTCCACACATACTCCAAGAAGACATGATCTGATACAAATATGATTTGTAAACTTCCATGGACATTCCACTGCAACAGTTAATCACAATAGATCTGATAAATAAAACTTAAATATAGACCATGGAGGTTTAATTCCTTTAGATTCCAAAATATTTAGTCTTATGATTTTGTTTATGCATGAAATAGATAAAATGTAAAAAATAGAGAATAATAAAATACAATCACACACCATACAAAAAATAATACAAATATTTTCTATGGAAAAACCTTATAGGAGAAAACCGAACTAGAAGGTTAAGCTACTCTACTCTCTTTACTCTTGCATGGAATATGATGCAAGTACAAAGGAGAAGGAACTCTCTATGGATTTACCCGAGACATGTGGCTTGTTAGGATAATACAAAAAATTAACCTTCCCTTCTATGCTCTCCAATTTCCCACCCTCAATTGTTTATATCTATTGTGGAAAAAAATACTATAACGTTGAATGCAACCCCACCTTGTCCTAGTCGCTCGGTATTTAACATAGCTCGATTTCCATCTAGTGGTAGGTTTTTGACTTCCTCAACCCCCAATTGTGATAGGGTTTTCAACCTTCTATAATATTCTTTAAATTACAAACATGGATAGCCCAATATATGTGAGTAATGGGGGATGAAATGGCGTCGTCTAGTGCCATAGTGGTCAACATGGTAGGTCAACATGCAGGAGGAATACATTTTTCATATGAGCTCTAATTAACGTGAGTTTTGCGTCAGTAGAAATATATCAATGTGTAGAATAATGTCATGAGGTCCCACCTATGTTAGAAATTAATTGAATCCAAAAAAATGTCATTTGATTCCTCAAAATGTCCCAAGAAGGTTTTGGACTCCAATATTCCAAACTAGGACTTGCCACTAAAATGGCCCTGCAAAATGATACCTCACATTTTTCGACTCTACAAGTATCGAAATAGATGAAAAATAATGTAATGATCTAATATGGACCATAGTAATAAATGCAACTCCACTTCATCAATAAAATTAACACTTACAACAAATTTAATATTACATTGTTTCGTTACCTTGATATATGAATACTTTTTTACCCATCCCAATGGATATGGGCTAGGATGATTGAGAACCTACAAGACAATCTTTCTAACCATATCCATTTCTATGATATTAACCTGTGAACTAGATTCAAACATGGTGTTTATCTTGGTCTTCTTGACATGGATCTTTATGTAGAAGAGTTTGGTCATCTCCTTCTCTTCCTATTGATGAAGGCTACTCATATTCACCTCCTTTTGTGTTGATATGTAGACAATATTCTCATACACATAAGAGCTTCTTTCAACCTGATTTCTCTAGAATATGTGGCTAGAATATTATTTTTCTTCGCATCCTTCTCGAAATTATTCACGTTCAACTTTAGGTGTAGTTTTCAACACTTTTCTTGAGTGTTCTTGTTAATATTGCAATGGTTACAATGGTGTATATGATCCGTTCATTGATGTGCAATGAATGCAATCTTCTTATTATTTACCCCTTTCCACTTCTTCTTCCCCTCCTTGGAAGCTTCCTTGTGATGTTTCTACTTGGAACCACTTGGCTTACCTATATTTTAGCCTATGTTTTCCAGATATTATGCCTATACACATGCCTCATCCACTAGCCTTATCTAAAAAATCATCACTTTATTTTGTAGATGTCTATGTAGACCCCATAGATAATTGAGGAGTAAATATGCGCTCTTGGGAGACATACCTAACATGATGGACATATTTTTGAACTCAGTTGTGTACTCCTATACACTCTTCTCGTGCTTCTACCCAAAGTAGTGCCACTAGATCCATTGGTTATATACATAACTAATAGGGTATAATCTGGACTTGATGAGGGTTTTGAATTCATCCCACTTACTTACTAGTAGATCATCCTCCAACCTAAGTGGTTCCATGTGGATTTCCCACCATGTTAAAGCATGTCTCTCTAAATTCAGTTTGGAAAATGATATCTTTTATTCTTCATCTCTATGGTGAATAATAGAATAAACTTATATTTCTTGCAAGAAATGGTTCATTTTTAATGAATCAATCTCACCTTGGTATGAATTTATGTCCATATTTTTGCTTCCACATTGAATAAATAGTTTGAAGGTTTATGGTACTGGAACTCAAATTCTCTTCCTTGGGTTATTTCCATGACTCATTTTCTATGTCTTTTTTATCCCCCAATTTTATATATCATATGATCTCTAAGTTTGAGCCTCTAATTTCTCCAAATAGTTTGATATTTATTTCTAGAGCTACCATGAGGAGGGAAATATTGTGATATATTTCAATGGATTTCTTTTTAATCATTGTAAATATCTCCTATGTTGGATCTTAATGGTTTATATGAACAAATTCGTTGGCCATGGATAGGGTTCTTTGAATTTCTTCGTAATAAACTGAGTCCTAGATCCCTACAAATTTCCATGAATATCCCAAGAAAATATGCTCTGATAACACTATAATATGTAAACTATGGTGGATATTCCAATGGATAGTTCATCACAATAGATATAATAAAATATTGAAATGTTGAATATGAAGGTTAATTTCCTTTTAGATATCATATTCTTTAATTATGATTTTATGCTTAAAATGTATGAAATAGATGAAATGCAAAAAATAGAGAACAAAAATAAATACTCAGACACCATCCACAAATAAACACATGATATAACCTAGGAAATCCGATACAGGCAAAGACCTAGCTAGAAGGTGAGGACAGTCTCCTCTCTTTTTTTCAAATGCAAGTACAAAGAAAGAGAAACTCTCTATAGAGTTTCATTTCACACTATGACATGTATGGATATTATAGAATATCTCCTCCTTTGTTAATCTCCCAAAATACCACTGCTAGGTGCTTTGCTCAGTTATGGAACAAATAAAATTCTAAAGAATGGAATCCCTTCTCCTCCTAGCGCCTTGGTATTTAACATCACCCAATATCCATCTAGGGGTAGGGTTTTGAATTCCTTAACCCTCAATTGTGATAATGATTTGTACCTTATAGAATATCCTTTAAAGTTCATATGTGTCTATCCCCATATGCGTGAGTAATGGGGAGTGAAGTGGCATCCACTTCTACCATGGTGGTCACCATGGTAGGTCATCTTGTGAGAGGCTACATTTTGCATATGAGTTCTGATTGACATGGTTGTTTTCAATGTTAGAAAGGTATCGATGTGTAAAGTCATGTCAAGGAGTCTCAGCTAAAGATCTTAAATTTTTACCTCAAAAAATGTCATTTGGTGCCTCCAAAAATATCATTTGATGCCTCAAAATGGCTCGAAAAGGTTTCAAACCCCAATTTTCTAAATTGGGACTTGTAATTAAAATGACCCTATAGAATGAATCATCCAATGTTTTCCACTCTTAAAGCATAGAGATAGATGGAAAATAATATAATGATTGTACATGGATCATCTAGGGATCAACTAATTACCTCATAATATTTATTTCTTAGGGGAAAACCATATGGTTACAATGTAAATGCACATTTGCATGGGAACCTTGTGGTTCTAGGTCCTACATTGCAATTGAAACATAACACAATATTGGCTAACAATTTCCCACTTAATGTTTTTCTTCTTTGTATCTCACCCGCTGATTATTTTGGGATCCATATGTTGCTCCATAGGCTCTTTAGAGGGTAGATATTTGAAGAAGGTTGTAGTAGACTTGTCCCCAATTTTAAGTGAATGCAGATGGGATTGGATTTGAGGACCACATCCTTAAAAATTATATTACACAAGTAAAAAGTTCCTAATCTTAGGAACCGACACATGGAGGGGATCTTAATAAGGTGAAAAATAAAGTGATGAAGACAAATTTTCATATTCTTCTTTAATAACCTTATGCCACTCACACCCAACTATCACAAACTATTGGTAAAATCCACATATAAGGAAATGATATGATTGAATGTGTTCTTTCACCAATAAACCCAACTGAAATTACCCCTTAACTTGGGAATCTGTTTCTATATCCTCTTAATGAAATAGATACAATCTAGATGACTCATGTGAAAAACATCAAGTAGATATCTTATTTTCTAAATTTTTATCTCACGAAATCCACATGAAATGGAGAACATCATGGGTTGCTAATTAGAGAGGGTAAGTTTATGTGGTGATTTTAATTACTAAATTGGAATATTTAGAGAAGAAATAATATAATTTACCTATATTTGTTGTAGAAATGACACTACAATAATAATATGTAATAAAAGAACTAGAATACCACAAAATGATA
Organism: Picea engelmannii; assembly: GCA_009831015.1. Taxonomy (NCBI): domain Eukaryota; kingdom Viridiplantae; phylum Streptophyta; class Pinopsida; order Pinales; family Pinaceae; genus Picea; species Picea engelmannii. Next base: position 188,127 of record ML776732.1, read on the forward strand.
TACATTTATCGATGAGAGAAATGTTCACTTTTCTCTTCGAGGGGGTGACATCCAAATGAGTAGTTATAAAATTACAATATAACTCACAAGATGTCTCAATACTTTGCCTCCACATCTTTATATAGCTCTAGCTACCTCCTATGAACTTTCTAGAGAAGGAAAAAGTAGGCAGAAACTTCTAGTAAGCCTTCCTACAATTATTTCTTTCACACTACTACATGAACCTTACTTACAATATATTTTATTCATACATAGAAACCTATCTAACTACTTGGGAGGTTGGGGTAGGACCCTAGCAATCCCTCCCACTTAAAAATAAACATTGTTCTTAAGGATGTAGACGACATAATTTTTGAAGGATCATTATAAGTTCTCATGTGGCATCCTGATATGGTGTAGCATTCCTCTCTCTTAGGACCTCCTACATACTAAACTAGCATAGAGAAGACTCCCTATTTTGAAAGATGTGCTTAGGAAAAAACCAAATGGATCCTTCTTTGTCCAGTTCTTGAAGGTTAGTTTGAATACGAAAATTATATCCAAGCACTTTCTTTAAGTAGGAGACATGAAAAATTGGATGAATGTTAGAGTGGCTTGGAAGTTCCAATTTGTAAGTCATTAGACCAATACATTTAAAGACCTATTAGGGGCCATAAAACTTGGTAGTAAGCTTTTGTGGTGGTTGTATTTGAGAAACGTATTCTCATAATGTTTTAGATGAAGGAATACTTGATCCCATTATTTAAAATAGTACTCAAAATGATTTCGATAGCCTACTACTTATTTGTATTCTAATACAATACCATATTATCCTTGATAGTGTGAAGAATTCCATATTGATCTCTGATGGTTTTGTCTACCTCTTTCACCTTAAAGATTTTGGGTAAGTAGGATGGTACTAATGGGGGATTTTGGCCACAAAGAACCTCGAAAGGAATCATTCAAGTGGAAACATGATAAGTGATATATTTAAAAAGTATCTCAACCAAAACCATGATGAGGGATTTATTGCTAGATTTCCGTAGCCAAAAAATAAATTCCATAGGAATGTTAGTCCATACAACTAGTGAAAGACATAAAGGTTGTATTTTATCTGGAGGTTTCACAATTTCTCCATTGTGTCAATGAAAAAGGTCACATTCATCCATGAAGGTGTATATGTAGTTCTTCATTCATTCCCAAAAGAATGAATGTTTTATCCTTTCATATGATTTATGAAATCCTAAATGACATGTTGTTGGAGACACACATAGTTTAGATAACATTATTTATTTAAATGATGACTGATTGTTCAAATAAAGGTGCCCTTTATAGTGAAGCTCTTCATTTTACCAAGTGTATTGTAATATAAATGGGGTTCCATTTTAGGTCATTGTATTATTCAAGCGATCTTGGGACATGTTAATCATTTTTTGATGATGTCTATAAACTAGCTCCCTATTATGAAGTAGAGTGAATACATTTTAGAGAGATCACTTCATACAACATTCTCCTTTACCTCCTTGTAAATTATCTCATAACCATATCCCAACATTTTGGTTACCCATCTATTTTTCTTAGTGGATGAAATACTTTTCTCTAGTAACTATTTCAAGATGCAATGGAATTTTTTAATATGGAAATACTAGAATTCTAACAGAATATAATTATTGTATGTTGGTTGGTCGACAAAATGTTGTCGGTACTCTAAAAAAATGTTTCTACATGATCTCTTGGTTTAATTTAGTCATATTATCCAATCAAATATTTTTTTCGGATATCCGACACAAGGTTGTTAGTATACTAATAGACGTAAGGAACAACACCTCGTCAATATCTACCCTTACTTTTGACACCTATTCATAGGAATTCCAACATACAAAAGCATTGAATATCCTACTGCTAGGTAGAATATATTTGTCGTAGGTGTTATACCTTCGATGGGTATTACTGTTAGATAGAGATTCAGAACTCTGATAGACAAAATGTCGAACTTCTAGGCTTCAAACCATCATATCCCACAATGGGATGTCCCCATTATCATCGGTTATCTGACGTAACATTGTGGGGAATAGACTTCGGATTACCGATGATAATACATACACTTTGATGGAGTTTTTATATCTCTGACACATATTTTCTTCAGATATACAACGAATATAATGTAGGATTCCCCACATCACGTGCACTGGATATCTGACAAACGTGTCAATATTAAAACAAAAATCACGACATATATAAATCATGGTGGCCAACAACTTCTCATATTTGATTGTAGCTATAATTTTCATACTTGTAGCTTCTTTCTCAATCTACAACTCACCATGAGCAATGGATCTAGTAGACAATTCATAGATTTAGTGATGGAGAGTGGTGGCTAGGGAAAACCATGGCCACAAGGGAAACTATTGTTGTCTTGCATTCTTTTTTCTTTCTTCATATTAAACACTCCAATGACCCATTAAACTTGAAAACTAAACTATTCTCACAAGTATTCAACAAAAATGAAACATGCTCAAATTAGTTATTTTCATGCTAACTATTACACACTTTTAATAAATAGGGATACACATGTAAATTAGGGATAATTCCTTTTAAATTTTATACGGGACCTAAACCTGAGCCAATAAAGGTTTCCCAATATTTATTAGTTATATCATTGTAAATCCAATATTAGCATAGTGAAATATAAGGTCTTGGGGAAAAATGGATTGGGAATAAAATGGAAAAGAGTGAAATTGATGGTGGAAAAATGAAATTATTGACTCAATGAGGCTTCAATCAATTAAAAAAACCATCTATTCATCTACCATGCAACATATACAACATAGAAAGACTAACAGTCAATTTTTTCCTCTTCATATATCAAATTTGTAATTAAGCTCGAAGCCGTAACTCCACTGAAAACTCCTTCAACCATGCAAATCTTTGGTAAGAAGATAACATCCTTAAATCACAAGAATGAACTCTTATGACCTCTTATGAAATGTAAAGGATGAATCATATTAGGTCTATGCCACATCATATCAAACTGACGCAACCTGCCCCCAGTGGACGGTCGCACCACCAGGACCTTCACAAACCTCGGCCCGAAGAGCTCAAGCTCTTCCAGCTCCCTCGGGAGTCTCTTACCCACAGCCTTCTCGACGATCTCCTCTTCGGATATCGGGAGATCGGACCTCGCGGTATCGCGAGACTCGCGGCCCTATCCTCGGGTAACAAACGCCGAAACCCCGATTCCCGATGGTCAACGGTCAACCTCGGGGTCTCGCTAATCGCGATGCCGAGCCCTTGTAATTCAAATCCCCGAACACCGATGTGCCGATACGCCTCCACGCATCCCCCACTGACGTCCGGGTCCACACTGCCACGTCACGTCGGGACTTCGCGACTCGCGGATCCAC
>ML776732.1:216750-234901 GCA_009831015.1 Picea engelmannii
TGTGGTCGGTAACTAATCACAGGGAGTCATAGTCGATGCCTTGTCTGGATTTCAGTTGGTCGTTGACCAGGCCCTTCGGACTTGCGTCTCCTGTCGAGGTCATGGTTGTCCCCTGATTAGTAGACCTTGGGTGTCTAGCTTGCATGGTCTGTTGGTGACAGGCGAGATAGACACCTTCAGCAGCCAGATTTTTTTTTTTTAGTTAGTGTGTGTGCTTTTCGTGTAAGGAATCCCGTGCCATAGCAAGAGTCTCGGGCCCTTTAAAGACAGGGTTTCCACTCTTGCGACTCACCTGTCGGAGATTACTAGTTTCCGCCTAAGCAGTCGGTCAGGAGCCTGACTGACCTTCTCTCTCTCTGGAGTATCAAACTAAGATTTAACGCCCTGCTTTCCTGTGCAGAATGGTGAGATTTGCTACCACTGACTTTTCCCTCTATGTTGTAATGCGCCCCACCATGTATGTTGTTAAACGCTTGCAGTGATCGTTGTGCGCCGTAAGCCTTCTAGTTGTGTCCATCGTGGTGGCATCTTGTTGGATGTCGTGTGGTAATGTGGATTCGAAGGCATTGATTGTTTTCCTAGTACACGCGTGCACCCTCAAAAAAAATAAAAATAAAATAAAATAAAATAAAAAATTTCACGAGTTACTTGAGTTGGGTCGTCATCATGAGAGGGTCGTTACATGTAACTTATCCATTACCAACAATTACTCAACAAATTTTCTCTAACACAACTATGACACTAATCTAAACATACAATTATATTTTTCAATACACAATTACATACATATTACTAACATGAATATACATGTAACATAAACAACATAAACCCTTGAAAATAATTGCATAATAAATTACTGCAAAACATGATTTAACACACAAATCGACACTTATCTTTGAATAAATGACACTAATTGTGTGAAAATGTTCCATGTTCCTCCTAGACTTAGACCGCATTGTTTATAAATATCAACAGTGGGTCACCCCCAAGTTGGGGTTAAACTCTACTTGGGTAAGGGTTCCCAACTAGGCTATAATATCTCACTCAACATGAACTCATTCACAAGTAACTCAGTCACATGTGACTCAATTGTAGGAAAGTCTGTTGTAGATGCCAATTCACACTAACAACCTACGCCTCTCATTCCCCACATGGTTTTCCCACCCCATGAAGTGTGCCCCTTCTCTACTCAAAAATCTTGTGGTTTCCCCACTTCCCTTCCAAGGATTCAACAAAACGCCATACATGAAGTCTTAGAGCCATTCCACTATAGTTTGGCACCTCACAAAATAATTAATAGCAATTCTATCACCTAGAGAGAATGAAATGTATCATGACCATGACAACCAGCCTCTTCAGTTCATATATCCAAGCTAAAAAACATACAAGTATCTACTGCATTAATAAAAAAATATTGGTCATAGTAACAGCTAGGTTCAATGACAAAAGATTCCAGTTCTATGAAAGAATAGTCAGGTCATGCTCACCCCCTCCCCCCTCCCGAGTGATGATTGAATGATCATAAAAGTGTACTAAGTCAAAATTATCTGGATGCATGTTCCCAAATTGACACTTGTCACATTGATAACTTCCTTCAGACACTTGTGCCCTCCTTAGGACTTAGGATAAAATAATATATCCTTTTTTATACTTTTAAGAAATATTAATATAATATTCCTTTTTGGGTTTAAGCCCCTTCAACCTAACCCCTTAACATTAGCTAGTGAATATTAAGTCCCCAATTCTATTTTACGTGGTGGGTATGCCGAAGAGATATATTCTAATTAGAATTGTATATGATTACATTTACATTCTATGTACTGCAATATGATCTTTTACATCCAGGCTCACCAACCTCAAAAAATAAACCACAAGCACTAAACCAGTGCACGTGAAACTTCTAGGATACACACACTCTCCTTTCAGTGTGCCACCCTTGCACCCTTACACATGTGCAAATCAAAAAATAATTTATATACAAAAGGCTCTTTGGGATTCAAACCCTGTGCACTAATCTAGTGTGCGCTGAATCCTGAAGTGTGTTCCATCCTGTAAGGATATTGTGTTAGTGCACTGCTCATTGTGTGCTTATACCAGTGCGCACTATAAAATTCATTTATTTCTCTTCTAGTGCATTATTCCTGTGCACTTCCACGAGTGTGCATTATATGCGCTAAACTTCGTGCTATGTAATTTTAGAAACCGTGTGCACTCCTTTGGTATGATATTCATGCACACTGAATTAATGCATGAAACACCCAACCAAGGATATTGTTACTTCATCTCAACAACTTATAAGTAAAGTACAGTTACATTTATATGTACACTTAGGGATCATCCTAGGAGTATTGAAATCCCCTCCCCCTTATTTATGCACTTCCCTCACTGCAGTATATACACATGTACAATCAAATTTTCAGAAGGTCTCAAAAAGATGTGGGCATTCTACTACCATAGCATCCTCAGGGCCATAGCAGGTCCATTGTAGCTTTGCTATATCTATGGCTCGATTCAGGAGCTTTTTGATTTTCCAATCCAATATGCACACTGGATGCACTTGAAAATTGGCTTCTTGCTCCACCTGAATCACATTCCAATCAATGAAATGATGAGTATCAGGTACATAATTTTTAAGTAATGATATATGGAATACATTATTAATATGGATTGATGCAGACAAGGAAAGCATGTATGCTATAGGCCTAATCCTTTCCAGGATTTCAAATGGCCCACAAAAACGAGCTTCCAAATTTGAGAAATTTCCCAATCTCAGGGAACTTATGTTGGCCTTTAATTTTAGTAACACATGATCACCCACTTTAAATTATCTGTGAGTTTATACCTTGTAAGAATATTTTTTCTTTTCATACGTGTTCGTAGAAACCACAATATTTTCAGTGTATTGTCGACGTTTCAGATACATATCAGGATCCATCTTCAAGACAACAATCTTGGGTTTTAAAATGATGAGAAGAGATAGTTATAAATACTTAATATAATGGGATATCTATGTGTCGTCTAGAGCCTTGGCGATTTTTTTTTAAGATTCAGTTTATTAGGGTTTTAATTTATTACAAATTTTATTAAATTTTTTTTATTTAAATATCGGTAAATTGAAAAAGGTGTATTAATAAGTTTATTGTTTTAAGTTTATTGATGAATAAAGGTTAGTATTTTTATAGGTTATAAGTTGATATTAAGTTTTTTATATAGATAAGTTTATATTAAAATGTTTTTTCATTAGAGTTATCTAGGTAAGGAAATTTTAATATTATTTAAAATTAAAGGAGGGTTGGTTTGAGAGTTACTTATCTATTCTTTTTCTTGTTTTTATTTTTATGAATCAAGGGGAACCAATTTTCATTTAATTCTAGGCCATTGTTTATGTTTAGATTGCTTGGATGTTTTCAGATTTCATTTGCTTCTCTAATATTCCATTTAAAGAGGTGTTCTTCTTTGGCCAAAATTTTGGTGTCTTATAGGAGAACATAGTGTTTTTCATTAAGGGAGTGTTATGATAAGCATGAGGTGTGAATGTGTTCATTATTGATGTCAAATTCATGTTATTTAATCCTAATATTCAAGGAACGACCAGTTTCACCATTGTAGCATTCTTCACAGGAGCATTCTATTTTTTAAATTCCATTGCGTTTGTGAGGGTCAAGTTTGTGTTTAACAGATCTCATACTTTGTTTGATGGTTTCATGTGGTTTGAAGGAGGTATTGATCTCTTTTTTTCTAAGTATTTTATACTTAAGTCTCACCTTCACACTCCTTAAGGATCTCCCCCATGCCAAACATTCATGGAAAACATACTGGGAGTAAAGTTCCACAGTGGAATTTGGAATATATGGGGTCGATCCCACTTGGGATATTTTTTTGGATGTAGTAAAGGAAAAATATTACCCTATTGGTAACTATGATGACCAATACATAATATGGACCACACTTCGGTAAGAGAGGGGCCACGTAGTGTTGGAGTTCACAAATACCTTAGATACCTTGTGCACCAAGCTGGGTATGAAAGACTCCGAACAACATTTGGTTATGAAATATTGTGGGGCTCTACACATATACATCCAAACTGAAATGGATTTTTTGGACATCTCACTATTGGGTGTTTTTTATCAATATGTTGTTAAAATCGAGAAAAAATTTAATCACTAGAACAAATGAGAGTTCGGATATACAAATCTTCAACAACCAAAGAATGATAAATATGACCCTAAAAAAAACCTCCCAAAACCGTTCCAAGTTATAGAAGGGTAATGAAAATACAAAGAAGGACACTGGAAAATGGTGCGATCTTAACAAAATGCCATGTCACAACACCGATGAATGTCACTCAAAACAATCATTGGTGGTCGACATCAAAGACAATAAGTTGAACCATGATTCAGAAAATACTGGTAGAAGACAGATCATCGACACATACCCCACTACTACTATCATGATCACAATGATTCAACCAGAAGAACCAACAGATCCTGAAGAGGGGGAGCACCTTTTTCATTCACAGATGTGGGTGAAGGGGACCCTGCTGCATTTTATTGTTGATAGAAAAAGCCAAAAGAACCTCATCTCAGCAGAGGTCGTCAAACCACTGGGATTTTCAACAACATACACAACATCTGGTGGCTTCACTAGGGACGATATATTCATGTCATCCAGTAGTTTCGATTCTCATATGGCATCCGACGCTTCAAATATGAGGTATTATGTGATGTTTTATCTTTAGATTTATATGATGTTCTTTTGTTCCAGCCATATATGTCTAAGAGCCATGTTATTTATGAGTCTCGACCTCGTAGTGTCATTGTTACTCTAGGAAATGATATCTATAGGATACAGGAGGTAGTTTTAAATAAAATCCCACCTAAACAGTGTCACATGGTATTATATCATACTATAAAATTCCTCTTCTTCAGAATCTATTCAAAAGTTGAACAGAAGAAACCTACAACCACTGTAGCCTCGGTCCAAGCACCTTCTATCCAACAAAGCAGGTCGAGACAAGATTGCAAAAAAGAAGAAATATTCATTCTTCACACAATCATATTAGGTAGCCTGACTATTTAAAAATTTCCAACCCTTCCATCCATAGGTTCATGACAACATTCAACAAACTAAGCAACGTAACGTCTCTAGCAAGGCAAACAACTCGTCAAGATGTAGATTCAAGAAACACTTTTCCCTCTCCACTGGGTACTCATTGCAATGGATACAATTTATTCCTAAGGAAGGAGTATTGATCTAGGTGGATATCGATCGCCACCCACCTATTCTAACTCTCTCAAAAAAATCTTCTGGAAATTTACTATTTTTAGCAGGTTTTCAGTTCCAAAACTTCTGGGGCCATTTTGAAGGCCTAAATGAATTTTTTTTGGGATAGATCAACTTAAAAATATCCAAAGGCTATAATATATCCCCAAAAATAAATATCCTCGATGATACCTTTCCAATGATCTATCTTCTGCCCCAAACAAAGATCATATGCTAAAGTTACGCCCCCGGGAAGTTGATACACCAAACTACCCAAAACAGGGTCCACAAAATTGTTGGGTTTTCTTCTTTCGGGGTTAGGGTTTTGTATTTTATTTATGTTAAAAATTCCTTTGTAACCTCATTGTAATAATAATCTTCTCATAAATTCGATTATCCATTACATCTCTTCTTAGAGATAAGTTGCCACCATTCTAGCGAGTCTTTCACTCTATATTTCTATAGTTTTTTACATTTCGCTCTTAATAGAAAATTGGGTATTACTGTATGTATGTGCCTCTTGTTATATTTTTTATATATCTTTGTTATATTATTGTCTCTCTTTTGATGTCTCTCTATACTTATGTTTTATATCTCCGCTCTCATTTCGTGCCGAAAATAATCTGGATCAACTTGCTTCTTGAAAAATGAAATATGTCTACCATCTTAGGATCTAGATAGCTATGAAGAGCTCTTGAATCAATTAAAATCGAAATGGGCTGATTATTAATCTTACCTTCCACTTCGATCATAGATCTTAGGTATAATTCTACCCATGTCCTCCATTGTTTTAGCTTGTTGCACATTGTGAATACTCCTCACTCTTTCATATTTGTACATATGATATCCCTTACAACCCCAACATTGAATAGGTTCTTTCCTTGTCATTTTCCCTAATGACTCTGTCATTATGGATTCTTTAGTGGTTGGTTGTTCCTGATATTTATTTATGAATAATAGTGGCTTAGTTTTCTTCTTCCTTTGTTCCATCTTTCCATTCTTATTATCTTCCCAATCTTTTTGGTAAGTTTCTTTCCCTCTATGTTGATCATAAAGACACTTAGCCCTTCTGATGGTTTCCTCGAAGGTTTTGTGATCATCATAATGTATCATATCACTGATAAATGATGGCATCCCACTCAAATATCTTTGAATATTAAGTTTCTCATCCTTGATGAAGGAAACATATTTCAATAGTTATAAAAACCTTTTTTCATACTCCCAAGCTTGAGTTCAAAGAATTCCTTCATTTTATTGTCAAAGTATCTCTTAGTCAAGTACTTCCTTTGAAAATACCTCTTGAATTCTCTACAAATAACCTTCTTCTCATCAATATGTTGTACTTGCATGTATTGGTCCCCCCACATCGATGCTTTTCCCTTGAGATGATAAATAACAATTCTACCTTCTACCAATGAATAGTAGTTATTCAAATAAAAATACTTTCTCATATTTATAAGCCAAGTCTATTCATCCTCGTCCTTGTTTTCACCTTAAAAAGTAGGAGTCTTTATTTTGTTCATTTCTCCCTGAATTTTATCCACTCCAGACTTCTTCTTTTGCTTCCTGACAGGGGATGGACTTGCACTGCTACACGCTCTCCAAGTTGAATGCCTTGGAGAGTGATGGTGATCCTTGCTAGCACTTTTGTTGCACACTGTTATTCTCTTCTTTTCATGAGACTTATGGATGCCTAATCCTCTTTCCTCGGTTTCTTTATCCATCTTCTTATCTATTATGTCCAAGCTTTGAATTAACTTGATGTTGAAATATTCATGTTATTCCTTGGATTTCATAATATTGTCATTACCATATTTATATCTCAGGACATTGTTTTGTAGAATTTTTATGGTCTCTACCAGGTTCATGATTTCTTCATTACCTTCTCCATGTCCATTGGAATTTTCACTTTCATTTCCCATATGGACATACATTCCTTTGATAACTTCTTCATGGATGCAAATTCTTTGCACATCATCCATGATCCTAACTTGCATTGATATTGTTATGATCTATGGTTGTTAACTCTGCAAAAATGTGCAACCAATCAAATTTGTTAGGCTAACAATTTAACAAATTCATGAAATGGTATACAATTATGTTTCCATACAGCATCATAATTCCTTCTTTTGATTTATTGTAAAGATTTAAATTCCCAATAGACTTCCGGTGCACTACTTCTCCAATTTCACCCACAATTGTATGAACCATATTTTCATAGGAAACACTAAAATGTAGCACATTTACTATGCTCCAATAACTAAAGTGCTTATTTTTCTGTCATGAGTCAAACTTCATTGAGCACAAATTTCATGCATGCATCAATACTCAGAGTGCACTGAAAGTACTACACCACAGCAAGTCAAGGTTTAGTGTTTTCACACTACACATAGGTAATTATACCTTCACACAACGTGATTATATATGCACAACATACCAAAGTTTCATGCACACCAACGAATCAAATTGTGTTGTGCCAATACTTCAAGTGCCCATCTTGTACATCACACTATTACTCGTGCGACATAATATTTCATTTTTCGATGAAAAACTTAATGTTATTTTCCACACACTTATATCTTGTACATGCGATTAACTCTACTATGTGGAATGCCAAATCTTAGTGTACATACTCTGTGTACCATTATTTTCTTTGCAATGCCAAATAGTTAGTTTTCAGATATGCGCAACATTATTTTTCCACATCACTGAATATGCATAGTGATTTGCCCAATTTTGGCATGCACTCATGTGTACGTTGATCTTTTTGCGCATCATTAGTACTTTGTACGCACACTAGTGTCGACACTTAACTGATTTTTCATAGATTTTGATGCAAAAATTGGGGCTTTTGCTCAAGGGTCACTCAATTTCCATTGTGGAATTTCTGCAACTATGAAATTTGTTCAATTCCACTCCAGTACGTCCAAAATCAACCTCTACAACAACCAATTATTTTTTGTGTCACTGGTTGACATTTCGCATGTGGAGTTTTCCAAATTACATCACAAATTGTGAATCTTATTCGAACAATTATGCTCATTCTGTCGAGGTTTCTCTGTAACTTTAAATTTCATCAATTACTGTCTGAATTTCCTAAAACATGGATTCAAATAAAGGGATATCTTAATTGTTAACCAAGTTTCCCGAAATTCTCCATGAATTTAGCAACAAAAATTAGGGCTTTTTCCCAATTCCACTCAATTACTTCAAATTTCCATCATGGACGTACTATAACTAAAAATTCATCCACTCCCAAATTTAATTCTTTGTGAAAATACACTTCAACATCATGTTAACTTAGCCCTAACTCCCTAGAAAACCAAAACCCCAATAGAAATGCCTACCTACCTTACATCCAAGGAGTAACTGATAAGATTGCAAAAATCCTTAAGAAAAAAGAGATCAATACCTCCTTCAAGCCACATGAGATCTGCTAAAGACAAACTTGACCCTCACAAAGACAAAGGAATTTACAAAATAGAATTCTCCTATGGAGAATGCTACATCAGTGAAAATGGTCATTCCTTCCAGATTAGGATTAAAGAACATGGAGATGACATCAAGAATGAACACATTTGCACCTCCACCTTAGCAGACACTCCCTTTAAACAAAACACCATGTTCACCTAAAATACACCAAAATTTTGGCCAAAGAAGAACACCTCTTTAAATGACGTATTGGAGAGGCAATTGAAATCCAAAAACACCCAAACAACCTAAACAGAGACAATGACCTAGAATTAAATGAAAATTGGTTCCCCTTGATTCATAAAAATAAAAATAAGAAAAAGAACACATAAGTAACTCTCAAACCAACCGTCCTTTAATTTTAGTTAATATTAAAATTTCCTTAACTAAATAACTCTAATAAAAAACGTTTTAATATTAACTTATTTATTTTATTATTAATAGCACCAACGAATAATTCGATAAATAGGCCCTGACATCAAACACTTGTTAAAACCTAATACACCATCATCTATAGAAAAAACTTAATAACAACATATAACCTATAAAAATACTAACCTTTCTTCATCAATAAACTTAAAACAATAAACTTATTAATACACCTTTTGCAATTTACCAATATTTAAATAAAAATATTTAAATAAAACTTTTAACAAATTCAAACCCTAATAAAATAAATCTAATTTTTTTTTTGCCAAGGCTCCAGCTAACACATATATCTCCCCTCACCTTAAGTATTTATAACTATCTCTTCTCATCATTTTAAAACCCAGGCTTCTGTTCCTAAAGATGGATCCTAATATGGATCTGAAAAGTTGACAATCCACTGACAATACTGTGGTTTCTCTGAACGCATATGAAAACAATCCTCACCACATAAATCTCATCAATATTTTTTCTTCATGTCCTTTGCATCTTTTAAATTATGTTTTATTTTTATCATCTTCTCTTCCATTTCCGTGAGTAGTTCCAAAACAACTACTATGTGGTCTATTGGGTTGTCCCAGCTTACTGGTGTATTGCACTTTCTACCATAAAGTGCCTCAAATGGGCTCATCTTCAGGGATGATTAGTACCCATTATTGTAAGAAAAATCTACCAAGTGTATATAATTATCCCACTTGGATGATTTATCCATGACATACATCCTTATCATATCTTCTATTACCTGATTCACTCCTTCTGTCTGCCCATCTAACTCTGGATGATAAGTTGTTCTTAAATGCAAATTTGGTCCAAATCCCTTGAACGATGTTTCCCAAACATTTGAGGTAAATTTTGTATCTTTGTCGGACGTCTTGGGCATTCCATCTAATCGAGATATTTCTTTCAAATAAATATCAGCTATGCTAGCTTCCTTGTGTGTAAGCTTTACTAGAATAAAATGGGCAGCTTTGGTAAGCTTATCCACCACTACAATGATAGAATCATGCTTCTTGCTAGTTATTGGTAGTTTAGTAATAAAATCCATTGTTACCAATTCCCACTTCCACTCAAGAATGGGAAATGGCTACAACAAACAGGCTAGGTGTCTATGCTTATCCTTGACCTTTTGGCATACCAAATACTTGGAAATGAAATCAACAATTTCTTTATTCATGCATGATCAATAATATTGGATCTTGACAACTGGAATAGTTTTCTATTAAACCTGGGTGTCCAACATATGGTACATTATGGATTTCTCCCAATATCACATTCTTCAATTCCTGAGAATTTGGCACATAAATTCTTCCTCTGTATCTCATAATTTTATCACTTTCCAACTTATAATCTTCAACTTTCTGTTGTAATTTACCTTGCTGAGGTTTTTCCTTTACCTCCCCGTATTCCTAATCTGATTTTGCAACTTCTATAATTCTATCTTTCAAATATGAATGGTACATGCTAATGGTTGTATCATGTTTTTCATGCATTCTTCTGCTGAGTGCATCATCCACATTTTTTTCTTTACCTTTGATAGGTTTAATGTAAAATTGATATTCACTAAGGAAATATAACCACTTGATTTGTTTGGAATTTAAAGTTTGCTATCCAAAAAGTATTTCAGACCACTATGGTCTATCCTCAAATCAAATATTTTCCCCATGAGGTAATGCCTCCACATCTTCAAGACATGCATTATGACTTCCAACTCCAAATCATGAGTAGATTAATGTCTTTCGGGCTCCTTCAACTTCCTTTATTCAAAGCACACTACATACCCATTCTAACTAAGGACTCCACCAAGTACTTCTTTACATGCATCAATGCACACTATGAAATCCTCATTTGGGTCAACAATCCTCAATATTGGGGAACTTTTTAATAAATTCTTCAAGTATTGGAAACTTCTTTCAAAATCCTTATTCCACTCAAACTTCACACCTTTCTTCAGCAAGGAAGTGATTGGATGTGAAATCCTTGAGAATCCTTCAATAAATATTCTATAGTAAGCTGCAAGGCCCATGAGTGATCTCACTTTTGAGACATTCCTTGGTGTTGGGAATCCCTCAATGGCCTTTATCTTCTCAGGATCTACTGCTAACCCTTCCTTTGAAATAATATGGCCGATTTAATGAATTTGTTTTTGATAAAATGAGTGCTTGCTCAATTTGGCATAAAAATGATGCTTCCTCAATACTTGTAAAACCATCCTTAGGTGTTTCTCATCCTCTTCCTCTAACTTAGAATATATAAGAATGCCATCTAAAAATACAATGAAAAAATTATCCAAGTAATTCCTAAATATACCATTCATGAGACACATGAAGATAGTTGATGCATTGGTTAACCCAAAGGGCACCAATGTGAACTCATAATCACCATACATTGTTCTGAAACAAGAATTTTTTATGATTTCGTATTTAATTCTTACCTAATGATATCCTGACCTGAGATCAATCTTTGATAATGTTTTTGCATATTTCAGTTGATCAAAGAGGTCATCTATCCTTGGAAAAGAATACTTATTCTTAACAGTTACTTTGTTCAACTTCATGAAGTCAATGCAAAGTGTTAAGGTTCCATCCTTTTTATTAAAATATAATACTAGGGCACCACAAGGTGAAACACTTGGGAGAATATACCCCTTCTTCAAAAGTTGTTCAAGTTGCATTTGCAATTCATTCAGGTGTACTCATCGTGTAAGGAGTCTTACATACTGAAGATTCTCCAGGAATCCAATTAATAGAGAAGTCAACATCTCTTTTGGGTGGAAAACCTGGTATTTCCTTGAATACATCTTCAAACTCTTTTAGGAATGAAAAATATTCAATGTCTAGCAGCGTATCCTTATATGTCTCTTTCATTTGTATGACAAATATTTGGCACCCTTTTTTGTAACTTTTCTTCAACTGCAAGGCTGAAATTTCTCTGACAGTGACTACTATGGGAGTTCCTTGTATTGTTCTTACGTTTGCTTCCTCATAGAAGAAAGTAAATGATTTATTATAACATTCTAGGACAAAATGGTTTTGGTCCAACCAATCCATACCAATTAGGAATTCATAGGAACCTAAAGGTATGATTTTAAACTTTGTGTTGGTGTTCAGTCCATTCATGCGAGTAGCCATCACATGTCTTCTCGTAGATAATTTTCCACCATTTTAGCGAGTCTTTCGCTTTGTATTTCTATAGTTTTGTACATTTCGCTCATTAATTGAAGAAATTGTGTATTACTGTATATCTATGAATCTTCTTATAATTTTGATATATCTATGTTATATTATTGTCTCTCTTTCAATATCTTTGTATATTTATATGTTATATCTACACTCTCATTTTGTGCCGAAAATAATCCAGGTCAGTGGTATCATAGTAGACTACTCTTGTTCATTTTTCAGTGCAAGTCCCCGATGAGGTCCGAGTATAGCAAGTTGAGTCTTGAGCTTGTCTCTCTTGATTAAAATCACTCTCGTATGCCCAAGAAACGCTCCATGGAAGAAGAAACGAAAACGATGGAGAAGAAGATTCTATTAATCTGTTGATTGAGAAACCTCTAACGTGATAGAGGGACAAATGATGGAGAATTTTTCCCACATCATTCAACTCCTTCCAATAATAGGAATGTATTCATCAATTGGCCACTTTGGAAGCACTATTTATTTTTTATATTCCTATATTTCAAGGATAGATAGATGCAGATTCCATATAAAAATGGTTAAATATGCTAGAAAGTTATTTCTCTATTCACAATTTATCCGATAGGGAAAAGATCACCTTCGCACTCCTTAAGGATCTCTCCCATGTTAAACATTGGTGGAAAAAATACTGGGAGAAAAGTTCCACAGAGGAGTTTGGAATATATGGGGTTGATTCGACTTGGGATTTTTTTGTGGATGTAGTCAAGGAATACTATTACCCTTTTGGTAAATATGACGACCAATACATAAGATGGACCACACTTTGGCAAGAGAGGGGCGAAGTAGTGTTGGAGTTCACCAATACCTTCCATTCCTTGCGCACCAAGTTGGATATAAAAGACTCTAAACGACATTTGGTTATGAAGTACCACGGGTCTCTACACATATACATCCAAACTAAAATGGATTTTTTGGACATCTCATCACTGGGTGTTGTTTATCGATATGTTGTTAAAATCAAGCAAAAATTAAAGAAACAAAACAAATGGGAGTTCAGATTTATGAATACACAACAACCAAAGCATGATAAAGACGACCCTAAAAAAAAACCTCTTGAAAACCCATCCAATTCATAGAAGGGTAACAAAAATTTAAAGAAGGAAACTGGAAAATGGTGCGATTTCCACAAAATCCACAGTCACAGCACCAATGAATGTCACTCAAAATAGTCATTGGTGGACGAGATCAAAGACAAGAAGCCAAAACATGATTCAAAATATGATTCATAAAATACTCGTAGAAGACATACCATCGACGCATACCCCACTTCTACTATCATGACTGCAATAATTCAACCAGAAGGACCAACAGATCCTGAAGAGAGGGAGTGCCTTTTTCATTCACTGTTGTGGGTGAAGGGGACCCCACTCTATTGTATTTTTGATAATGGAAGCCAGAAGAACCGCATCTTAGCAAGGGTTGTCAAACATTTGGGACATTCAATAACACCACACAACATCTGGTGGCTTTTCCAGGGACGATATCTTCATGTCATCTAGAAGTGTCGAATTTCATATGGCATCAAACGCTTCAAGGATGAGTTATTATGTGATGTTTTTTCATTGGATGTCTGTGATGTTCTTTTTGGCTAGCCATATATGTATAAGTTCCATGCTATTTATGAGACTCAACCTCGTAGTTTCATTGTTACTTTGGGGGATCATCTCTATAGGATGCAAGAGGTATTTCTAAATACTATCCCACCTAAGCAGTTTCACAAGGTATTATCTCATACTACCAAATTCTTCTTCTTCACAATCTGTTCAAAAGTTGAATAGAAGGACACTACAACCACTGCAACCTTTGTCCAAGCAGCTTTTATCCAGAAAAACAGGTCAACAATATTACATCAAAGCACAAAGATTCATTCTTCAAACAATCATCTTAGGTAGCTTGGCTAGTTAAAAAGTTCCAACCCTTCCATCCACAGGTTCATGAAAACCTTAAACAAACTAAGAAACACAACTTCTCCAGCAAGGAAAACAACTCATCAAGATGAAGATTCAACAAATGAATTTTCCTCTTTGTTGGGTACTCAATGCCACCCACCTATTCCAACTCACTCAAAACAAGCTTTTGGCAATTTACTATTTTTAGCAGGTTTTTGGTTCCTAAACTTCTGGGGCCATTTTGATTATCTAAATGAATTTTTTTAGGGATAGATCAACTCAAAGATATAAAAAAGATACAATATATTCCCCAAAATGAATCTCCTCAGTGATACGTTTCCAACGAGTTATCTTGCGCCCCAAATGGATATCATATGCGAAAGTTATGGCCCTAGGAAGTTGATACACCAAACTACCCAAAACGGGGTCCACAAAACTGTTGGCTTTTCATCTTCTGAGGTCATGGTTTTTGATTTTACTTATGCTAAAAATGAATTTGTATCCTCATTGTAGCAATCATCTTCTTTTAAATTAGAGTAGTCTTCACATCTCTTCTCAGAGATAAGCTGCCACAATTCTAGTGAGTCTTTCACTATGTATTTCTATAGTTTTTTAGATTTTGTTCATTAATAGAAAATTGGGTGTTACTATATATATGTGCCTCTTGTTATATCTTTTGTATATATTTCTTATATTATTGTCTCTCTTTCAATATCTCTATATATTTTTGTGTTATATCTCCACTCTCATTTCGTACCAAAAATAATCTTGATCAACTTGCTTCTTGGCAAATGAAATATTTCTACCATATTAAGATCTACATAACTATGACTAGCTCCTGAATCAATTAAAATGGAAATGGGATGATTATTAATCTTAACTTCCACTTCGATCATAGATATTATGTATACTTCAACCCATGTCCTCCATTTTTTCAACTTGTTGCACATTGTGAACACTCCTCACTCTTTCACTTATGTGAGGGAAATCTTTATACATATGATCTCCCTTACAACCCCAACATTAAATAGGTTATTTCCTTGGCCCTTTCGCTAATGAATCTGTCATTATGGATTCTTTACTAGTTGGTTTTTCCTGATAGTTATTTATGAATAATGGTAGCTTAGTTTGCTTCTTCCTTTGTTCCATCTTGCCATTCTTCTTATCTTCCCAAGATTTTTGGTAAGTTTCTTTCCCTTTATGTTGATCATAAAGATACTTAGCCCTTATTATGGTTTCCTCCAAGGTTTTGGAATCATCATAATGTATCATGTCACTGATAACTGATGGCATCCCAATCAAATATCTTTGAATATTAACTTTCTCATCCTTGATGAAGGAAACATATTTCAACCATTCTAAAAACCTTCTTTCATACTCATGTATGGTCATACTCCCAGGCTTGCACTCAAAGAATTCCTTCATTTTATTTTCATAGTATCTCTAATTCAAGTAATTCCTTTGAAAATACCTCTTCAATTCTCTCCAAGTCACCTTATTCTCATCAATATGTTGTACTTGCACGTATTGATCCCGCAATATCAATTCTTTTCCCTTGAGTTGATAAATAGAAATTCTACCTTCTACCAGTGAAGAGTAGTTATGCAACTAAAAATACTTTCTCATATTTAGAATCCAAGTCTATTCATCCTCATCCTTCTTATGTTTACCATAAAAAGTAGTAGTCTTTATTTTGTTAATTTCTCCCTGAACTTTATCCACTCCAGGCTTCTTATTTTTCTTCCTGACATGGGATGGACTTGCACTGCTATGCACTCTCCTAGTTGAATGCCTTGGAGAGTGATGATGATTCTTGATAGAAATTTTGTTGCACACTATTATTCTCTACTTATCATGAGACTTATGGCTCCCTAATATTCTTTCCTCAGTTTCTTTATCCATCTTCTTCTCTATTCTATCAAAGATATGCATTAACTTGATATTGAAATATTCTTCTTGTTCCTTGGCTTTCATAATCCTCTCATTATCATATTTATAGATCAAGACATCATTCTATAGAATTTTTATGTTCTGTACCAGGTTCATACTTTCTTCCTTACCTTCTCCATGTCTATTGGAATTTTCACCTTCATTTCCAATATGTATATACATTCCTTTGATCTCTTCTTCATGGATGTAAATTATTTGCACATATTCAATTATCCTAGCTTGCACTGATCTTGTTCTGATCTATGGTTTTTAACTCTGAAAAAATATGTAGCCAACACAATTTGTTAGGATAACAATTTAACAAATTCATGAAATGGTATACAATTATGTTTCCATACAACATCAAAATTCCTTCTTATGATTTCTCGTAAAGATTTAAATTCCCAATCGACTTCTCGTGCACTACTTCTCCATTTTAACCGAAAATTGCATGCACCATATTTTCATATGCAACACTAAAATGTAGCATATGTACTACGCGCCAATAACTAAAGTGCTTATGTTAAGCCCTAATATTGGCTCATTACCCCTTAATTGGGGCATATTAGATTAGTAATGTTATTTATTACCCCCTAATTGGGCCATATTAGATTAGTAATGTTATTTTATTTATGTCAGCTTTAGGCCATTAATTGTAATTATACCTCCTAGTCTCCTATATATACCAAGGAGACATTTTCATTTTGAATCATCTCGTACTTGAACATTTAAGTGGGGTAAAAGGAGGTTGCCCCCTTGAAGAGACTTATTATCTGAAATTATCTCTTTTTCAAGGCATTGAGTACTTTTCCTGAGGCTTTTCTATGCTATATTGATGTTTGGTTCTTAACATATGGTATCAGAGCTCAAGGTCTTGGGTCTTCGCTGCTACATCTGAGACACTGTGGAATTTTTGCTATAACTATTTTTATACATTGTTTTAAAAGGAATGGCTTGGAGGATATTTAGAAGACTGATCAAGGTACGTTGGGTTCAAAATTCAGCTCCTGAGGCCTTATACTTTCGGATATACAGCTTGTACAAGATCGGGTTCTGGAATCATCCTGAAATGAGTCATTGTGGAATTTTCACTATAAAACATTTTCTGTGACGTTTCAGACCATGAAATATGGAGACCATTTACAAAAATTAGTAATGTATCTGTGGTAAAAATTTCAGCTTCTGGGTCATATTAAATTTGTAGATATACCCTGTGTAAGATAGGGTAGCTGACTAGTCCTATTGACTAGTCTCAATAAGGTTTTCCAGGTAAATCAATCATAACTTCTTACTAGAGTATCCAAATTGCATGGAACTAGTTGCATTGGATCGTGGACAATCTGTAGTATTTTGGGTGCAAGTTTCAGAATTTTATATCCATTATTTTGTGCGGGGCACACTATACAAGTGAGATCTCCTGGAAAGGCCAAAAATCGGCAAGTTGTGGGGAAGTTACCATAAATTCCACTTGGCACATCCAATTTTGATCAGACCTATGGCATTGCAGAGAAGAAATATCAGAGAAATACATAAGAGAAAGTTTCATACCCATAAGGGCCAAAAAGTGGGAGATACAACAGAAGAAATATTGTCTAGCAGAACCACCTCAAAATCCAGGTTCAAAAGTGATACTTGGCCAACATGCCACCCAAAAAGGGAACTTCTACACCCAATAAGCCTCCAGAAAATCCTACTTGGACTCTTGATGAATGTGAAGAAATAAGTAGGGACATAAATGAACTACAAAATAAGATGGATTCAATGGAAGCTAAGTTGGATACTAAGATAGATGGTTTAAAAGGGGAGATCATAAAAGTATTGAAAATTTTCATAACAGAGAAGACACCTAAAAGTGAAAATTCATCCCATGAAATTCATGATGTGGACACAAGGAAGGTGAATCAAGAATGGAGAAACTCCAACTTTGGTTTGAAGACCAACCACGTTCCTAAGATTGACATGAGGAAGTTTGATGGC
>ML776732.1:243715-273950 GCA_009831015.1 Picea engelmannii
ATCTTGTACTTGAACATTTAAGTGGGGTAAAAGGAGGTTGCCCCCTCGAAGAGGCTTATTATCTAAAATTATCTCTTTTTCAAGGCGTTGAGTACTTTTCCTGAGGTTTTTCTATGCTATATTGATGTTTGGTTCTTAACAACTTATTTTTCTGTCGCGAACCAAAATTCATTGAGCACATTTTTCATGCCATGCATCAATACTCTGTGCGCATTGCAAGTACTACACCAAACCAGGTCAAGTTTTAGTGTTTTTAGACTATGTGTAAGTAGTTATACCTTTGAGAGACATGATTACATAGGCACAACACACCAATGTTGCATGCACACCAACAACTCATATTTCATTGTCCCAATATTCCAAGAGCACATCTTGTACATCACACTATTACTCGTGCGACACAAGATTTGACTTTGCGATGAAAAAATTAATGTTCTTTTATGTGCAGTTATATCCTGTGCATTCCATTAAATATAATATGTTCAATGCCAAATCTTATTGTACATACTCTGTGAACCGTTATTTTATTTGCAATGCCAAATAGTCGGTTCACACAACTGTGCAACATTAATTTTCCACATCAACGAATCCGCATAGTGCGTTTCCCGATTTTAAAGCGCTCTCATGTGAACCTTGATCTTTTTGCACATCATTACTACTTAGTGCGCACACTACTCTCGACACTTAACTAATGTTTCATATATTCCGATGTAGAAATTGGGGATTTTTCTCAATGGTCACTCAATTTCCACCATGGACTTTTTGTAACTATGAAATTTGTTCAATTTCACTCCAGTACATCCAAATTCAACCTCTACAATGACCAATTCTTGTGTGTGTCACTGGTTGATATTTTTGGTGCAAATGTTTCCAAATTACTTCACAAATTGTAAATCTTGTTCAAACAATTCCACTCATTATGTTGTGGTTTCTCTGTAACTTCAAATTTGATGAATTATTGTTTGAATTTCCTTAAACATGGATTAAAATGAAGGAATATCTTAATACTTAACCAAGTTTCCCCAAATTCTCCATGAATTCATAATAAAAAAATGGGGCTTTTTTCAAATTCCACTCAATTACTTGAAATTTCCATCATGGGCTTACTGTAACTAAAAATCAAGCCACTCCTGAATTTAATTCTTTGTGAAAATACACTTCGGCATGACGTTGAATTGGCCCATCTAGGATCACTATTGAAAAATGATCTATGATACCAATTTGTAACATACCCAACCACCCAAGTTGGGCATATCACACAAAGAACACTTCTCTTCTCTTGTCATCAGCTCTGATACCAATTTGTAACATATCCATTACCAATAGAAACTCAACCAAGTTTCTCTGACACAACTATGACACTAATTTAAACATACAAATATATTCTACAATACACAGTTAAATACATATTCCTAATAGAAATATGCATGTAACATAAACAACATAAACCCATGAAAACAATTTCATAATAAATTACTGCAAAACATGATTTAACACACAAATTGGCACTTATCTTTGAATAAATGACACCAACTATGAGCATACCTTCCACATTCCTCCCATTCTTAGACCACATTGTTCATAAATCTCAACAAGGTCACCCCCAAATTGGGGCTAAAATCCACTTGGGTAATCGTTCCCAACCAGGATAAAGTATCTCACTCAACAGGAACTAATTTACAAGTAACTCAATCACAGGTGACTCAATTACATTAAAGTCCATCACAGATTCCAATTCATGTTGACATCCTATAGTCTCTCATTACCCACATTGATGTCTCACCCTATTAAGTGTGCCCCTTCTTTGCTCAAAATTCCTTTGGTTTACCCACTTCCCTTTCAGGGCTTTAACAACAAGGCATGCCTGAAGTCTCAAATCCATGTCGTTGTAGTTTGGCACCTCAGAAAATAATTCCCAACAACACATGTGTCTATGACAGTAATAGAAGAATATTGGTCACAGTAATAGTTGGGTTCAATGTCAAAACAATTTATTTCTATGACAGAACATTCGGGTCATGATCATCTCCTTCTCCCTCTTGAATAATTATCGAACGATCATAAAAGTGTACTAATTCCAAACTCTTTGGATGCATGTTCCCAACCTAACACTTTTCATGTCGAGAATTGCCTTCAACCACTTATACCCTCCTTAGGAATCAGGATAAAATAATATATCTTGGATTTATTCTTTTAATAAATATTAATATAATATTCCTTTTTGGGTTTAATCGACTTTAACCTAGCCCCTTAACCTCATCTAGTGGAGTTTAGTCCCCCTATTCTCTTTTACGTGGTTGGTCTATGACAATGATGCATTTTAATTCTAATTACATCTTATTACATTTACATTCTCAATACTGTAGTACTAATCTTTTGCATCTAGGCTCACCAGCCTTGAAACATAAAACTTGCACAGTAAACCAATGCACGTGAAACTTCTACGATGCACACTCTCTCCTTTTAGCGCACCATCCTCGCACCCTTACACAGGTTCACATTACAACATAATGTATTTACAAAAGGCTCCTTGACCTTTGAAACCTACGCAGTAATCTAGTGTGTGTTGAATCCTAAAGTGTGCACCATCCTGTAAGGCTCTTATGTTATTATGTTTATCCTTGCGCACCTATAGTAATGCACACTGTAAACTTCAAATGTTTCTCTTCTATTCTTCCATTTCTATGCACTTCCACGGGTGTGCATTATATGCACTAAATTGTGCATTATGTCATTTTAGAAACTCCAGGCATTTCGTTGGTATGATATTCACATGCATTGACTTAATTCACCCAACACCCAACCAAGGATCCAGTTACTTTATCTCACCATATTATAAGTAAAGTACAGTTACATTTATATGTACACTTAGGGATCAACCTAGGGGTATTACATCCATTTCTTTGATGCCATTTATTTCTTGTTAGTTGTGTTATGTTTATATAATTAGTACCTAGGGTTTCCAAAATCGAGGCAAGGGAAGAATCAACAAAATTTAGAGAAATACCAATATCATAACCTCACAAAGGAAAATAAGTATGAAATTTATTATAGGGTTAGACATAAATTATATTTACAACCAGAATATACATCATAAGTCATACCTTTGTCAACATTATTGAGGATACAATTATTTTTCTAGATCGAAAAGTATATTACTCTGTGGATGAAAAATATTGTTGGATAAAGATACAAAATAATTATGGGAAGTGAGGACTAGAAAAGGAATCCACGTGAGTGTCAAGAACAAAAATAACAATATAAATCATCATCTCAATCATACAAATAAATTGCAATTAGAAATAAAATAACATCTCAAATACCTAGATATTTGATGGTTGTCCTTGTATGATATTTTTTTAATGTTGCTCCAATAGATCTCCTCTAGTAGATGTTCTACAAATTTAACCATCACTCAAAGAATCATCAAAATAATAAAATAAATTAACAAACATTATTATGACTAAATTAATTAAAAAGACTTGAGTGCATGAATACCTGAATGAGATCCTCTTGGTTTAGAGAATAATTTATTGGAGTATTACAATCTTGGATAAAACTTCCCTCGTTTTGATGGAGCAACAACGAAGTCAACATTGACTATGTTGTTTCTTCGTTGGATTGAGGGAGGTTTCATCCAAGATTATCCAAATAATAATTTATTCTCTACGGAATAGAGCCAACCACGTGAAGGTGGAATATCTTATGGCCACTTCCCCCCCCCTCGCATAACTCTCAATTCCCCAATACCTAATCTATATACTAGAAAATAGTTGAAAGCAACAGATTAAGATTCATGCATAGACACTAGAAAACAACAAATTCATAAAGAAACATATGTGGTTTTGTGCATAAAGAAACATATAGCAGTCATTCATTAACACATAGAATTCATCCATTTATTAATTAATCATAGACACAAAATACTTCATCTTAATAATTTTTATCATCAAAAATATGTTCTTGGGATATGGTACATGATTTTTTGTATTACATAACTAGTAAAATCATTTATTTTTTAGTTTATTTTTTTTTACATGAATTCATAAAGGATATCATGAGATCCTTCTTCCTCTTCAATTTGTTTTTCCTCTACATTTCTTATTGATGAATTGGTCGTGTACTCATGATGTCCAGGCTATTGCAAGGAGGGGTGCAAATCATCAACTTAAATAATAAAGAAATGTTAAATTGATATATGAAGTTATTATTATTACAAGTATTTCATTAATAAAAAGAACATTAGAGTGATATTTACCTGCTTGAGTAGCGGAGGAAATAAAAATATTTTGGGATGCATCCATATGTTTTTCTTCTTGTCTAGCCTCATCCTTTACATGCTCTGGAGTTGAAACATGAAAGGTTATAATTGATACACAATTTTTAATTAAATATTTTAAAGTTTAATCCATACTACATTTTTTATAGCACATGAAATACATCCAGTATTGAGTTGCACACTTCCTTCATTGGGTGGAACTCCACTGTCAGTAGATTATGTTCCACTAGTGGGGACACTTGTTTCTACATTTTTTTCCTACTTAAAGAAAACAAACACATTACTTTATGGCCGAAAATATTATTCAATATATGGTATAAGTAATAAAATATAAATAATATTCATTGATTTTATTTACCCGAGTGTCGGTTTGAGTGTCGGGAGGTTGTGTTTCGCAAAATATTTTCCTGTGTTCAAACACAGATTTAAAGTCATGCTTGAAAGAAAGATTTAGGTCTTCCTATGTTGTAGATTCTTTGTACTCCATGCCCTACAATTTTTCACAAGAACATCATTTTTTCTTCTTATGTGCAACTAAATTAAAACTTTTAACAATATACTATTTAGATGAAATTTGTTTCTTTATACTTACAATTTGTATGACCAATTTAGAGTAACCACCTGGGCCAAGTCTGTGTTTCCCATGTTTTTATATACTAGACTTGGTGGATTTGGATGTGTCTGGGATCCTGTATTGAAAAGTTTCAAATACGTAATTACATGTTGCAGATGATAAAGCATCATAATTACATCAATAGTCATTTCTCATACCTTGCTGAGTTGGGTGGTGTCTTTCCCTCTTTTCAGAGCATCTTCTTCTTTGAATCTTCATGTAGGGCCTTCTACTCCCTCTCAGGAATAATTAGAGGATGTTATTAGATAGATTTCTTTTGCAGATGAAACCTATATTAGTCCCACATATGTTTTAAATGTGCGCTTGATTTTGAGGAGACTCCATATTTATTGAAGCTACCCTCACTGAACATGACAACCAACTTCTTAATAAACTCATATTGTAACTCAAAACTTTGGGAATTCAACCTTGTGCGTATTGTAATAACCCTAGGCCAAACCCTAACTATAAATGTAAATACAAATGTAGTTAATCTAGTGAGTTGTTTGATATCATTTTTCATGCACCTTCCATGGTATAGTGCGCACATGTACTGCACACTAAAATGATGAAATGTGCACATTCCAGGATACTGTGCGTAACAAACTTAAGTACGTTCGATTTTGAGGATAGGGATCCTTTGTGTATATGTTGTGTTTTATAGGTTGGTGAGCCAGTTATTATAAGCTAGGAGGCTTATGTGTTGAATTAGGTTGGAGAGCTTAGGTGCTAAAGGTTAGTGAGCCTATTTTTTGTATATGTCTTATCATTAATATAATACATCGTTGCATGTAGACCGACCATGATAAAAGATTATGGGGGACTAAACTCCACTAGTTAGGGAAAGGAGGATAAAATTTAAGGACAAGGGGATAAGCCTGGGAGCTTAAGCCAAAAAGGGATATTATATTAATATTCCTTAAAGTATAAAGTATGGATAATTATTTTATCCTAAGTTCTAAGGATGGGGACAAGTGGGACAAATTAGTTCTCAACACAACAAGTGTCAAGTTGGGAACATGCATACATATAGTTTGGACATAGTTCATTTTCCCATCATTCACTCACTCATTCATCTCTCCTTCGTACCTTATTGTCACTATACCCATACTCGTACATGTACCTGTGCCTGTATCTGTACCTAGTTAGCTTAGAATTTGGATTGAATAAGTGGGTTGTCAGTCCCATGGGATATTGAAGAGGCGGGTTGTTAGGCTCATGAGAAATTCTTTCCAGGTCAGAGAATTGTTAAGAATTGATTTCTTGAAGATGCCAAACTATAGCTACATGGCTCTAAGACTTCCTGTCTGACATGTTGTTGAAGCCCCAGAAAGGAGGTATGGTAGCCAAAAGATTGTTGAGGAGAGAAGGGCGACACTTCCTGGGGTGAGAAATGCATGTGGGGAATGGAGGATTGTAGGATTTTAGTTTGAGTTGGCACATGTTATGAAGTTTTTCTTGTTTTCTGAGATACATCAGCCTGGTTAGGAATTCCTTTACCTGGGTGGAGTTTAGTCCCAAGTCGGGTGTGACCCACTACTGAGATTTTTGAACAATGTTTTCTAAGGCTGGGAGGAACATGGAATGTCTACACACAGTTGGTGATATTTTTACCAACATAAGTGTCAATTGCGTGTTAAATTACATGATGCATTATTATTTATGCATTTATTTCTATGTTTTTTTCCTATGTGTGATGCATGTGTATTTTTATTATTACTCTATATGAATCTGTGCATTTGTCTATTTTAAGTTTTATATATATATATATATATATCCACAAGAGTTTTCGTGTGTATATGTTTTAATATTGTATACAGTTCAAAACATTTATGTGGCATAGCCCAACTTGATGCTGGGGATGCTAGAATATGGTATCAGACCTCAAGTTTTCATCATTGAGGCTGAATGGGCCAAGAAAGTTGATTTGAAGAGAAATTTCACAAATAATTGATTTCAAAGTGGCCAAATTTCAAGTTACAGTGCGCACATGGTAAAAATTAGAAGCAATTGTGTGGAATTGAGAAAAGCCCCAATTTTTGTTATTAAATTCATGGGAAAATTTGAGAAAGTTGGCCAAGTGGTGAGATATTCTTAATTTAATATCT
The DNA here is from genome assembly GCA_009831015.1 of Picea engelmannii. Taxonomy (NCBI): domain Eukaryota; kingdom Viridiplantae; phylum Streptophyta; class Pinopsida; order Pinales; family Pinaceae; genus Picea; species Picea engelmannii. The sequence continues at coordinate 250,716 of ML776732.1, forward strand.
ATTCTAGAAAATTCATACCTATAATTGGTCAAATTTGAAGTTACAGGGAAACCATGACGAATGGAGGGATATTATTTGATTAAAATTCTCAATTTGTGAATTGAGTTTGGGAAAAAAAAAATCCAGGAATGCCAAAAAAACCACGATTTATTGTTGCGGAGGTTGAATTGGTGTTATCAAAGTGAAATTGAAAAAATTTCATAGTTGTCGAATGTACAGGTGAAAATTGGGAAAATTTCGGCAAAAGCCCCAAATTTTTGTAACAAAATTCATGAGGAATTGATGTGCTAAAAAATGAAGGTGCAGAGGTGTGCACACTAAAAATGCATGATGCGCAATGAAAATATTGTGTAGTGTGGAAAATAGTGGTGTGAGAGTGTGCGCACTTAAATTTTGCATTGTGTGGTGGAAAGTGGTAATGCACAAAAAATAATGGTGCGCGGGTGTGCACACTTAAATTTGTCGTTGCATGATGGAGAGTGGTAATGTGTGGAAAATATCGGTGCACAGGTGTGCACACTTAAATTTATCGTTGCATGGTGCAGAGTGGTAACGCATGAAAAATAATGCTTCATGGGTGTGCACCATTAAATTTGGTGTCATGCAGAGCAGAACTAGGGAAGAAAAAAAAATAATAGTTTGAATATGTGCGAACTAAATTTAGCATTGCGCAGTGTGCACAGTATTGGTAGAGCGCAGAGGAATTTTGTTGGTGTTTGTAGAGTAATGGTGCATGGTGGGAGCATACTAAACTTTTGCATGGTGCAATGGGTAGAGTGCAATGCGCGCGAAATATTAGCATGTGACACAAAAATTGTGTGCAACGGGTATTAGGGCATGAACCAAAAAAGTGTGTGGGGTATATATTGGCACATGACACAAAGTATTATGCACCATATATTGGTGCGTCAGAGAAGTGATCCACATTTTTTATAGGTTCACAGAGCATGCACTACATTATGGTTTTGTTGCATAGGATAAATATGGGTGTACATTTTAAAATTGTTGCACGCGAAGTTGTTTGGATGGTCTACAATAGTAGAAAACTAGTGAACTCTTGCGACATTTTATACTGTTTGAAGGTCATTTTTTTGCAGCTTGTTTTTGAGGTCCTAATTGAAAGGGCTCAGAGAGATATTTCTATGTGTGTAAACCATTCATCAAACAAATATTTTATGAGGAAGTTACAGGACAAACATTGGAGGGTAAATTTTAAGACCTGACTAACTTCGAAGGGCCATAACTTTCTTCTCCAGAATAAGATTGAGGCACAAGAGTAGTCGATGGAAATCTATTGAACCACAGAAAATATTCATGGAGCTAAATAAAAATTTTGTGCATATTAAAAAAAATTAATATGGAACAGAAGGTACATGTAGCATTCTAGACCAAAAACACTAATTGGTGTAGAACTTTAGCAGGCTGTAACTAACAGCCCAGAACCCAAAAAGAGATGAAACTTGGAAAGACTGTCCAAAATATTTATATGGGGAAATATAATTGAAGCCCTACCAAAAATCTAATGGAGTAGGTTCAAAAATGCATAATTACAGTGTAGATTTGCACCAAGTTGAAGTGTGAACAAAAGAATTAATGGACAATTTTGAAATAACGATAACTTCCTGCTCAAGACTCATAATTGAGCATGCAAGCAGACTTTGGAAAGGTATTGGAAATTAGAATATAATTATTCACCTAGAAAATTAGTATAGGTTGTCAATGTTATAGGAAATCATAAGCAATAACTTTGATGCATTATTGAACCAAAATTGTACATAATTTCATGAATTTGTTAAATTATTTAGCCTAACAAATTTTGTTGGATGCACATTTTGCAGAGTTAAAAACTGTTAGATCCGATTAGGATCATCATAAGGTGTAGAGAGATGGAATATACGTAGGAAGAATACATTAAGGGAGATGATATCAAAGGGATGGATGTCCATATGGGAATTGAAGGAACAAACCCAATGGACATGGAAAAGGAAAGGAACAAAACATGAATATGGTAGAGACCATTATAAATTTGAAAAAGGATGTCCAAATCCATAAAGTTGATAATTAAAGGATTATGAAAGCTGAGGAGAATCAGGAGGAATTCAACATGAAGTTAATGCAGATCTTGAACATAATAGAAATGAAATTGGATAAGGAGAGTGGCTCAAGCAAATCAGGAAGTCACATGTCTCCTGATGAGAAAAGAAGAACAAGAAGTGTTAGAAGACATTACCATCACTCCCCAAGTCATTCCAATAGGAGAGAACACAACAAATCAATTCCATCCCCTGTCAAGAAGCATAATAAGTCTGGGGTGGATGAGCTAGGAGGAGAAATGAAGAAAATCAAACCTCCTACATTTGATGGTGAGCACAAGAAGGATGAAGATGCAGAGAGATGGCTTCTAGGCATGAGAAAATATTTTCAATTGCATAATTATTCTTCTCATGCAGAAGGAATATTTTTCATATATTATCTCAAGGGAAAGGCATCCATGTGGCGGGATCACCTTGTGCAGTTGCAACACATTAAAGATAAAAATGTTACTTGGAGGGAATTCAAGAAGTATTTTGAAAATAAATACTTGACTAAGAGATACTATGAAAAGAAAATGAAAGAGTTCTTTGAACTCAAACTTGGGAGTATGACCATAGATGAATATGAAATAATGTTTTTAGAATTGTTGAAGTATGTTTCTTTTATCAAAGATGAGACAATTAATATCTATAGGTATTTGATTGGATTTCCATCATTCATCAATAACAAAATACAATATAATGATCCCAAAACATTGGAGGAGACCATAAGGCAAGATAAATGCCAATATGATCAACAAAAATCAAGGAAAACTTCCTAAAAATCTTGGGAATAAAAGAAGAAATTCAATATGGATCAGAGGAAAAAGAGGACTAATCCACCATTCTTCAGAAATAGTCCCCAGGGATAGCCAACTTCTAGTGAACACAGAATGATTGAGACATGGGGAAATGCCAAGAAAACCACCTATTCAATGTTGGGGTTGTAAAGGAGATCATATGTATAGATATTGTACTCACAGAGGTGAAACAATGAGGATTGTTCACAATGTACAACAAGAGGAAACATTGGAGGAAATGGGTAGAAGTGTACCAAGGATATATGCATCCCTGGACAACAAGCAAACAAAGTTTCGGTCACATATGATTGAAGTGAAAGTTATGATCAACAACCAAACCATTGTTATTTTAATTGATTTGGTATCTTGTCATAGTTATATATATCCGAAGATGGTGGAAAGTTTGAATTTTCCAAGAAGCAAGAATGGAAAATCTTGGTTGGTATAGATGGACACCAGAACCAAACGAAAAGTTAATAAAATGGTTAAGTCATGTCCTATGGAAATGAACATACTGAACACTAGGGCATATTTGAACATATTTCCTTTAGGTTCCTATGACGGTCTAATTGGGATGGATTGATTGGAACAACATCATGCTATCATATGCTATCATAAAAAGGAATTTACTTGCTTGGATGAGGAAGGGAACCTAAGGAAAATACAAGGAATTCTGAGGGCAATAATTGTTAGAGAAATTTCAGCATTGCAGTTGAAGAAATGTTACAGAAAATGATGCAAATATTTGAAGCTCACATGGAATAAACACCTAAAGATAGGGTGCCACATATTGAATATTATGCAATCCTAAAAGAGTTTGAATATGTGTTTAAGGAAATACCAGGATTACCCCAAAAGAGACATTGATTTCTCCATAAATTTGGTGCCTGGAGCAGCTCCAGTATCCAAGACTCCCTACAAGAGGAGTACACAGGAACTAAAGGAATTGAAAATGAAACTTGAAGAGTTCTTGAAGAAGGGTTATATATGCCCAGGTGTGTCACCTTGGGGTGCCCCAATATTATTTGTGAAGAAAAATGATGGAACATTGAGACTTTTCATTGACTTTAGGTAGTTGAACAAGGTAACTGTGAAGAATAAGTAAAAACTTTCCAAGGATCGATGACCTCTTTGATCAGGTGGAAGATGAAAAAATATTATCCAATATTCATCTCAGGTTAGGTTATCATCAGGTAAGAATTAGAAGAGAAGGAAACATCAAAACTACTTTGATGCAGGAGCATCCACACCTCATTGGGCGAGCCAACGTGTGGAGCAAAGAAGAGACAGCTGGACAAGCCAGCAAACCACTTTTTGAATTTTACCTTGATAATGGTTGTGCCAAACATTAATGTATTGATGTGATGAAGAACACTTGTACATTGTAACAGACCTTGAGCAGATAAGCTCTCGTCCTTAGGTAGCTGAGGCATTTATTAGATTTAATGCAAGTAGATAAATTAATTAAGTCTAGATTAGATAGTTTTGGATTTCGAGAGGGAAAATGAAATATAGGCACCCTCCTTTGTATTACTGTAATTCATTCAGAGCATTGAGAACAAGGAGAGAGCAAAGCAGAGAACTAGTGAAGAATCCCCATGCACAGATATTGAATTAATAGGAAAGCTTTGATTCAATTCCATGGCTGTGATTATTCTCTGTGTGTTGTTGATATTATGTTGTTGCATACTTGCTTCTTGTTATGCCTTCCTTGTATATGCTGCATATGTAATTTCATGGAAGATTAGAAATCTGGAGAGAGGAGAGAATGAGTTTCAATTGCTTCTTTGTTCAAGAAGGATATTCCTGCATAGAGTGTAGTCGAATTCATCTGCATAGAGTGCGTTGATGAGGCTCAACAGTTAATATCTCCTTCTCATTGCCCATAAGTTGAATTGGGTTATTTGAGCCGTGCAGGTGAAGTGCAGGTTTGATTGTAGTCTCAGAGGCAAGTCTGAGGGAAGGGAGACGAGAACTTTTGTTGCAGGTAAGTGCACAGGATCTGGACGACTTCAACACTTTGAGAGTTTTTGGAGGTCGAGCACGTAAAGCAGGCGTAAAGGTCTCTGAAAGAATCAGAGTGAGAAAATATCAGGAGGGATAGTTTTGTGTAAACAGTGTGGGAATAGACCCAGAAGCAGTTTCAAACCAGGCGGAGTTTGGAGCGAGAGGATTCCTTAAGAGGAAGAGAATCGACGACTTGAAATCTTCATGGAGAATCACGAAGTTTCGAAGACCATCAGATCATGGAGAAGGCAGGGAGAGATTAACCCAAGAGCCATCGCATATCGACATTCGGCGTTTGACGAGACAAATTGCATGCATGTCAAAATTGCGAGTGGCGAATTCCCGATTTGATTGGAGCCGTCGATCGCTACGAAGACACGTGGCATGAGATCCCGTGGAGTCGGGATTCGACACTTTGGTGTTTTCAAATTTGAAAGAAGCCCGGGGAAATAGCGAAGTCCCGAGTTGCGACGGGTCCCACAGAGACTGCGTGGAATACAATACGTGGCATCGCATATCGGCGTTCGGGGTTTTGAAAGGTGAGTGACTCACTTCTTTTCATACGCCGATTTCCCGATAGGGAAATCCCTGATAGGACTGAGTCATTGACCGTTGACCATTGGGGATCGGGGCTTGGAGGTTTGAATTGCACGGGAAGTGTGCATAGTGTTCACGATAGTGCAAACGCCGATTCCCCGAGATATTGAAGGGGAGATCGCTGAGGAGATAACTGTGGGTAGAGAGAACTCCCGAGAGGAGTTGGAAGAGCTTTGACTCTTCGGGCCGATGTGAAAGAAGGTCCGGGTGATCGCGGCTTGCTGCCAAGGGTAGGTTGCATGAGAGTGGTATCATAGCTTGGAGTATCTTTTCTTTTTGAAGCAGAGAAAAAGTTTCACCATGCTGCCGAGAAGGGAGAGGTAGTCACCTGATCGTGAAGACAGGGACACACGAAGAAGGGATAGGCCGGCAGGTAACCCAGAGATGGAACGCCAGATGTGAGATCTCCGAGCGAGGATGGAGGAGATGGAGACTGCGCAGAGATGCGGAGCTGGCGCTGGGGATTTTAGCGATTCCGAAGTTGAAGAGGAAGCTGGACATGATGCAAAAGAGGTCTCAGGAGAGGATGCCTCAACAGAGAGGTTGATGAGAGCTATCGCCAGGATGAGCTCAAAGACGAAAATGGACATTCCTGTCTATGAGGGAAGTCTAAATGGAGAAGAGTTGCTGGATTGGATCCGAGCACTCGACACCTACTTCGATTACGAAGATATCGAAGAGGACAAGAAGGTAAGGCATGCAGTTACCAAGTTGAAAGGAAACGCAACATTATGGTGGGATGAGTTGCAGGCTGATAGGCGCTGCAAAGGAAAACAAAAGATCAAGAGATGGGATCGGATGATCGCTAAGATGAAAGAAAAGTTCATCCCGAGGGACTACCATATCACACTGTTCAGGCGCATGCAGAACCTGAGACAGAAGATGATGTTGGTGAAAGAGTACACCGAAGAGTTCTACAGGCTCAACATTCGAGCTGGTCATCGAGAGAGTGATGACGAAAAGGTGGCGAGATACCTGAATGGGTTGAGGCATGACATTCAGGAAGAGTTGAGCATGTTGACCATCCGAACAGTTGAGGATGTGTACTAGATGGCTCTAAAATCTTAAGAAAAGTTGAGCCGCAAGCAGGGACAGCAAGGGCGAGGCAGGAGCCAGCCCAGAGGCAAGGCCGTTTCCCCAGAAAGAACACAGAATCCCAAGGAGAATTGGAAGGGACCTCAGGGAAAAGCTGAGAGAGGTGGAACCTCACAGCAGAGGCAGCCACAAACTAAACAGAGGTAGCAATATGCTGAGCCGAGGAGGCCGCATGCAGAGCAGGGTGGCGGTTATGCTGACGCCAACTCATTTCCTCGTACCCGAGGTAGAGGAAGAGGCCGTGGAGGAGTCATCACATGTTTTACATGTGGAAAAGACAGACATAAGGCCGTTGACTGTCCAGAGAGGAAAATGGACAGAGGAAAGGCTCATGTCGTTGAGGCATAGAGGTGTGACGTGGAGGATGAAGACACTGGAAGTGGGAAGTCACTGATAGTGCACAAAGTTCTCTTGAAGCCTGAGAAAGAGGTGGAGGACACAGCGCAAAGATGCAGACTATTCAGAACGACTTGCAAGACCAAGGGCTGGAAATGCAAGGTCATAGTGGACAGCGGAAGCACCGATAATATCGTTTCAACCGAGATGGTGGAAAAGATGGAGTTGGAGACGAACGGACACCCGAGTCCATACAAAGTGTCATGGCTGCAGAAAGGACACCAAGTAAGTGTTACAAAACAATGCTTGGTTGAATTTAAAATGGGTGAATATAGAGATAAAATTCTGTGTGATGTCATTCCCATGGATGTCTGTCATGTATTATTGGGAAGACCATGGCAGTTTGATATAAATGTTGTTCATGATGGGAGAATCAACACATATACCTTGGATAAGGATGGTAAAATACACACACTGCTTCCGATAAAAGATAAAGAAGTGAAGCCAGAAGTAAACAGTACAATACTTCTCATGAGTGGGAAAGAAATTCTCACAGATCTGGAGAAGAATGAAGATCCACAATTCCTTGTTGTCAGGAAGCCGAGAATTGTCCTGACAAGTACAAGAGTGGATGAATTGCCAGAAGAGATTCAGGAACTATTGGGAGAGTTCGCTGATATCATCATGGATGAACTACCTCGTTCGTTGCCACCGATGAGGAGTGTGAGTCACCACATTGACCTCATACTCGGAGCAAGTTTGCTGAATAAGGCAGCATATAGGTTGACACCTCAGGAGAATGAGGAGGTCAAGAGGCAGGTACAGGATCTGCTTGACAAAGGACTAGTGAGGGAGAGTCTTAGTCCATGTGTTATTCCAATAGTACTAAGTCCGAAGAAGGATGGAGGTTGGAGGATGTGTACAGACTCGAGGGCGATAAACAAGATCACCATTAGGTACAAATTTCCACTACCGAGAATGGATGATTTGATGGATTGCCTGAGTGGGGAAAATTATTTTACGAAGATTGATCTGAAGAGCGGATATCATCAGATCTGGATGAGAGAAGGATATGAATGGAAGACAACATTCAAAACAAACGAGGGTTTGTACGAATGGTTGGTCATGTCGTTTGGGTTAACAAAAGTACCGAGCACATTCATGAGGCTGATGAATGAAGTCCTGCGGGAATTCATCAGTAAGTTTGTGGTCGTGTATCTGGACGACATATTGATTTTCAGCAAGACCAAGGCTGAACACTTGAGGCATTTGGCCATTGTAATGAGAAGGCTACAACAGGAGAAGTTGCTGATTAATTTGAAGAAGTGCTTGTTCATGCAGACATAACTCATTTATTTGGGTTTTGTAATCTCGGCAAATGAATTGAAGATGGATCCTGAGAAGGTGGAAGTGATCAGGAATTGGCCATCGCCGAGGAATGTTTTTGAGGTAAGGAGCTTTCATGGACTGACTAGTTTCTACTGAAAATTCATTCAGAATTTTAGTGGAATTAGCGCCGCAATGATGGATACAGTGAAGAAGTGGCACAAGATTTTTCACTTGACAGTAGAGGCTGAAAGGAGCTTCAATCTGTTGAAGTGGAAGATAACTGAGCAGCCAATTCTGGTGCTGCCAGATTTTTAGAAAACATTTCAGGTGAAATGTGATGCCAGTGGGTATGTTGTTGGAGGGGTCTTGAGTCAAGATGATAGGCTTGTTGCATATTACAGTGAGAAGTTGGATGATGCAAAGCTGAAATACTCCACGTACGATAAAGAGTTCTATGCCATCATACAGGCATTGAAAAAGTGGAGGCATTACTTAGTACCCAAAGAATTTGTGTTGTATAGTGATAATCATGCTTTGCAGTTTGTGAGTCAACAGGATAAGTTGAACCAGAAGCATGCGAAATGGGTAGAGTACATGCAAAATTTTACGTTTGTGATCAAGCACATTTCAGGAACTGCTAACAAGGTCGCTGATGCTTTGAGAAGGAAATGTTTGTTGCTGCATGGATTTAAAGTCAAAACCTTGGGTTTTGAAAATTTAAAAGATATGTATGCAGGAGATGCAGATTTTGCAGAAACATACGAGGCAGCCGAGAACCCAGTTCTCAGAGATCGGACTCCATGGATAGACTACCTGATCTAGGATGGATTGTTGTTTTGAGGCAATCAGCTATGCATACCGAATTGCTCTATGAGAGAGAATTTAGTGAATGAGAATCACAGCAGAGGCTTAGCAGGTCATTTAGGACATGACAAAACATTTGCCAAGCTGAGCGAATCATATTATTGGTCAGGGATGCGCATCGATGTCCAACGATTTGTTGACAGATGCAGGATATGTCAACATGCGAAAGGCTGAAAGCAGAACACAGGGTTCTATCAGCCATTTCCCATACCTGAGAGGCCATGGGAAGCCATCAGTATGGATTTTGTGTTGGGTTTCCCGAGAACACAAAAAGGAGTTGATTCCATCTTTGTGGTGGTGGACAAGTTTTTGAAGATGGCACATTTTATTCCGTGTCATAAGACCAGCGACGCAATGCACATTGCGAACTTGTTTTTCAAAGAGATTGTGCGATTGCATGGATTGTCGAGAAGCATAGTCTCGGATCGAGATACGAAGTTCATAGGTCATTTTTGGGGGACGCTATGGAAGAAGCTAGGGACTGACTTGGCATTCAGTTCTGCTTACCATCCACAAACAGATGGGTAGACCGAAGTGGTCAATCAAAGTCTAGGAGACTTACTGAGAAGCTTGGTGACCGAGCACCATAGCAGCTGGGATCAGATCCTACCACAGGAAGAATTCGTGTACAACGATTCGGTGAATCGGAGTACAGGTAAGAGCCTGTTCCAGATTTTGTATGGGACATAGCCGAGAGGAGTTTCTGAGCTCAGGGAGTCAGGGCAGGCTGAAACTAGCAGCACTCGTGCTGAAGAATTCGTTGGAGCGATGGAGGAACTTCACATGCAGGCGAAGTAGCGACTGCAGAAATCGAATCAAGAGTATAAGCGCAGAGCCGATCAGAGAAAGAGGCAACTTCAGTTTGAAGTTGGTGACATGGTTTTGGCACACTTGAGGAAATAAAGGTTCCCAAGGGGAACATACAAAAAGCTCAAGATGAAGAAGATTGGGCCATGCAAAGTCTTGAAGAAATTCGGGGAGAATGCATATGAACTTGAGTTGTCGGAGGGCATCGGGATATCTCTGATTTTCAACATTTCGGATTTATACCCATACAAGGCTGGAAAAGAAGACACTGGAACCGAGGAACCAGTGATCCAGTGGCAGAAACAATTACCAGTTGCACAGAAACCGTAGATGGAGTGCATACTGGATAAAAGAACGGGCAAGAAGACCAGGTGTAAGCAGTATTTTGAATACCTGGTGAAATGGAAGAATCACCCAGTAGAGGATGCCAGCTGGGAAATAGAGGCAGTCAAACAGAAGCATGGTCACACCATGTAGGAGCTCATGGATAGGAGCCCATGAAATCTTATGAGCCGAGGAGTATGATGCAGGAGCATCCACACCTCATCAGGCGAGCCAGCACGTGGAGCAAAGAAGAGACAGCTAGACAAGCCAGCAAACCACTTTTTGAATTTTACCTTGATAATGGTTGCCCCAAACATTAATGTATTTATGTGATGAAGCACACTTGTACATTGTAACAGACCTTGAGCAGATAAGCTCTCGTCCTTAGGTAGCTGAGGCATTTATTAGATTTAATGCAAGTAGATAAATTAATTAATTCTAGATTAGACAGTTTTGTCTTTCGACAGGGAAAATGGAATATAGGCACCCTCCTTTGTATTATTGTAATTCATTCAGAGCATTGAGAACAAGGAGAGATCAAAGCAGAGAACTAGTGAAGAATCCCCATGTACAAATATTGAATTAATAGGAAAGCTTTGATTCAATTCCATGGCTGTGATTATTCTCTGTGTGTTGTTGATATTATGTTGTTGCATACTTGCTTCTTGTTATGCCTTCCTTGTATATGATGCATATGTAATTTCATGGCAGATTAGAAATCTTGGACAAAGGTGAGAATGAGTTTCAATTGCTTCTCTATTCGAGAAGGAGATTCCTGCATAGAGTGCAGTCGAATTCATTCGTATAGAGTGCGTTGATGAGGCTCAATAGTTAAGCTCTCCTTCTCGTTGCCCAGAAGTTGAATTGGGTTATTTGAGCCGTGCAGGTGAAGTGCAGGTTTGATTGTAGTCTCAGAGGCGAGTCTGAGGGAAGGGAGACGAGAACTTCTGTTGCAGGTAAGTGCACAGGATCTGGATGACTTCAACACTTTGAGAGTTTTTGGAGGTCGAGCACGTAAAGTAGGCGTAAAGGTCTCTGAAAGAATCAGAGTGAGAAAAGATCCGGAGGGATAGTTCTATGTAAACAGTGTGGGAATAGACCCAGAAGCAGTTTCGAACCAGGCGGAGTTTGGAGCGAGAGGATTCCTCAAGAGGAAGAGAATCGACGACTTGAAATCTTCGTGGAGAATCATGAAGTTCCGCAAACTATTAGATCGCGGAGAAGGCAGAGAGAGATTAACCCAAGAGCCATAGCATATCGGCATTCGGTGTTTGACGAGACAAATTGCATGCATGTCAAAATCGCGAGTGGCGAATTTTCGATTTGATCGGAGCCGTCGATCGCTACGAAGACACGTGGCATGAGATCCCGTGGAGTCGGGATTCGGCACTTCGGTGTTTTCAAAGTCGAAAGAAGCCCGGGGAAATAGCGAAGTCTCGAGTTGCGACGAGTCCCATAGAGACTACATGGAATACAATACGTGGCATCGCATATCGGTGTTCGGGGTTTTGAAAGGTGAGTGACTCACTGCTTTTCATACGCCAATTTCCTGATAGGGAAATCCCCGATAGGACTGAGTCTTTTACCGTTGACCATTGAGGCTCGGAGGTTTGAGTTGTACGGGAAGTGTGCATAGTTTTCGCGATAGCACGAACGCCGATTCCCCGAGATATTGAAGGGGAGATCGCCGAGGAGATAACTGTGGGTAGGGAGAACTCTCGAGAGGAGTTGGAAGAGCTTTAACTCTTCGGGCCGACGTGAAAGAAGGTCCTGGTGATCGCGGCTTGCTGCCGAGGGCAGGTTGGGTCATACTTTCAGAACAAGGTATGGTCATTATGAGTTCAAAGTGGTGCCATTTGGGTTATCAAATGCACCAACTGGCTTCATTTGTTTAATGAATGGTATTTTCAGAGAATACTTAGATACGTTTGTCATTGTATTTTTATATGGAATTCTTATATATTCTAATTCGAAGGAAGAGAATGAACAACAATTGAGGATGGTATTACAAGTATTAAGGGAGCATCAATTGTATGCCAAATTGAGCAAGTGGTCATTTTATCAGGATAAAATTCAATATTTCAGACATATCATTTCGAAGGAAGGGATAGCAGTGGATCGTGAGAAGCTAAAGGCCATTAGAGGATGGTAAACACCAAATAATGTGATAGAGGCCAGATTATTCATGGGCCTTACAGGCTACTATAGGAGATTTATTCAAGGATTTTAAAGGATTGCACACCCAATCACTTCCTTGCAAAAGAAGGGTGTGAAGTGTTAGTGGACATTGGATCATCAAAAGAGTTTCCAACACTGGAAGAATTTATTACATGTGCTCCAATACTAGGGGTTGTTGATCCAAATGAAGACTTCATTGTATGCACTGATGCATGTAAATAAGGTCTTTGTGGAGTCCTCATTCAAAATGGGTATGTTGTATGTTATGAATCAAGGAAGTTGAAGGATCATGAAAATAACTATGTTACTCATTATTTGGAGTTGGAAACCATAGTGCATGCCTTGAAGATGTGGAGGAATTACCTCATGGGAAAAAATTTCAAGTTGAGGACCGACCATAGTGGTATTAAATATTTATTTGGACAAGGAACTCTAAATTCCAGGCAAAGTTGGTGGTTAGAATTTCTCAGTGAATATCAATTTGATATAAATCATATAAAAGGGAAAGAAAATAAGGTGGTCGATGCACTTAGTAGAAGAGTGCATGAGTTGCATGCTACAACCATTAGAATGTACCAATCATATTTTAAAGACAAAATGTTGGAGGCTTCAAAATCAGATTTGCAATATAAGGAATTAGTGCCAAAATTACAACAAGGTGTTTTGTAGAAGAAAATTCAAGACTATAAGCTAGAAAATGATGAAATTCTCATGTACAGGGGAAGAATTTAGTACCAAATTCCCAGGAATTGAAAAACATGATATTGAGAGAAATTCATAATTTACCTTATGTTAGGCACCCAGGTTATCAAAAAACTATTTCAGTTGTCAAGAACCAATATTATTGTCCAGGCATGAAGAAATAAGTTGTTGATTTTATTGCCAAATGTTTAGAGTGTCAAAAAGTGAAGGTTGAGCATAGACACCCAACTATTTTGCTACAAACATTACCCATTCTTGAGTGGAAATGAGAAGTTGTAACAATGGATTTCATCACCAAACTACCCAGAACAAACAAGTAGCATGATCCTATCATAGTAGTGGTGGATAAGCTTACTAAAGCTGCCCATTTTATTCCAATAAATCTCACTGACAAGGAAGCCAACATTGCTAATGTTTATATGAGAGAAATGGCTCGATTACATCGTATACCCAAGAAAATTGTGTCTAACAAAGATTCAAAATTTACATCAAATTTTTGGAAAGGATTATTTAAGGGATTTGGAACAAATTTGAATTTTAGTACAACTTATCATCGAGAATTAGATGGAAAAACAGACAGGGTGAATCAAGTGATTGAGGATATGTTAAGAATGTATGTGATGGATAAACCATCAAAATGGGAAGACTACCTACACTTAGTATATTTTTCTTATAAAAATGGGTAGCAAGCATCTCTAAAGATGAGCCCATTTGAGGAACTTTATGGTATAAGGTGCAACACACTCGTAATATGAGACAACCAAACAGAAAGAATAGTAATTGGGCTAGAATTCCTCAGGGAAATGGAAGAGAAAATGTTGAAAATGAAACATAATTTAAAAGATTCACAAGATAGGAAGAAAATATATGATGATAAGTGTAGAAATCACAGGGAATTGAAAGTGCATGACCATGTATTCTTCAAATTGAAGGCCAACATAAGTTCCCTGAAATTGAGAAATTGTTCAAAGTTGGCAGACCACTATTGTGGTCATTTGAAATCCTAGAGAGGATTGGGCATGTAGCATACATTCTTTCCTTATTTGCATCAATGTCTATTCATAATGTATTTTATGTATCATTTCTCAAAAAGTATATACCTAATGCTAATAATGTCACTGATTGGAATGTGATTTAGGTGGAGCAAGAATGCGGCTTTCAAGTGGATCAAGTGTACATATTGGACTCGAATATCAAGCAGATCCATAATCAATCCATATGGATAGTAAAGGTACAATGGACCTGGTATGGTCCTAAAGATGCAACTTGGGAGAATGAGGATGCTATTTAGGCAGAATACCCGCATATTTTTTAGGATTTTTGAAATTTTGGTTGTATATGTGTATATATTGCATCAAGGACAATCCATAAATAAGGGGAGGGGAATGTAATACCACTAGGTAGAACCCCAAATATAAATGTAAATACAAATGTGATTAAGCTGGTGAGATGTTTGATATCATTTTTCATTCACCTTCCATGGTATAATGCGCACATGTATTGCACACTAAAATGATGAAGTGTGCACATTCCAGGATACCGCACACAACAAACTTAAGTGTGTGTGATTTTGAGGCTAGGGAGCCTTTGTGTATATGTTGTGTTTTATAGGTTGGTGAGCCAGTTATTATAATCTAGGAGGATTATGTGTTGAATTAGGCTGGAGAGCCTAGATGATAAAGGAATTGAAATAGAAAAATTTTAATTCTACAAAAGGAATTGAAATAGAAAAAGTGAAAAATGATCATTAAAGTAGGAAAAACAAGGAAACAACATATATAGGGTATTAAAGTAAACAACATAAATCAAAAAATGACTTGTCAATAGTGGAAGGAAAAAATCCCTCCACAAAGAAGATATAGGAATCAGGTAGAAGGGATTCATTCAATGATTGTTGGAAAGGTGAAGCCCATAGACACAATTTCCAACTTGTCCCCAAATAGATTTAAATGAAAATAAGTTCAAGGAAGATTAGAGGTATCGATGCCAAAGGTAAAAATAAAATGATGAAGGAAGAAGTAGTAGTATAAACTACTACAATTCTCTTTATATAAGAGAGTAAACTGGTTGAAAGAAATTTTTAAAAATATAATTAAAAGTTATAGTAAAATTTGGGAGGTGTTTTCTTTGGATTCATAAGGTTTTTTTAAGGAGGATTGGCCATCCTTTGGGACTTCCATAATATGTTGTTTAAAAAATTCTTGGTGATCATATGGTAGCTTCTTATATGATATCTAGAGTTGGGATCAAATAATTAGGTACCATCACCAAATTTTATAGGTCCACCTCTTTTCTACTCAAGGAATATTTTTTAAATAATTTAAGCTCTTGTGAGGCTACAAGTGAATATCCTCATTGGGTCCTTGGAGGGGAATTAAAGTTAATAAGGTTTTTGGAGGGAAACAAGTAGGCTTACATAGGAAAATCCCTATGTTTTAATTTAATTAACTACTTTATGGATTAAGACCATTTCATTGACACTATGCCTAGCATAAAAATCTTCACATGAAATTATAGGAAATCTAGACAATACCACATAGGGGAAATGCTTGATATTTTTTTTTGTTAGAGGGTTTTTGGACAACTGATATGAAGTGGAAATTTGGGTTTTCCTAGGGGTGGGGTTCATGTCATTGGCATAGTTTATTATCAATAATATCTCTATCTAAGATGATAAAATGAACTTTCCAATTTGAAAAGTTATTACTCGTCCATCTAGGGTTCAAGGAACAAATGGGAAAGTGGTGGCATGAGCTCCAATTTTGCAAGGGGTCACCTATATTTATATTTTAATTAAAGATAAAATCCATTAAAGGAAACCCTAGGAAGTGGAGAAAATAAATTTTGGAAACATACTAGAGAGGAAAAGGAAAATTCCTTGGTTGATGAAAGAGATACAAGAAGGGATAATGATACAAGGAATGACAAAAATAAAAATAAATATAGGGTCTTTACACTTCCCCTTAAAACAATAAAAATAAGAACATAGTAGAATCGACCGAGAATCTATCAGGTATGCTAGGATGAGAAACATTTATCATCGATGAGAATAACTTATCGATTTATATGACATTGTGTCTCTATTATTTGTCTCTATTTTTTAGGTAGGGTTGCTCTCTGTCTCTAGATGGAACTTTCTCTCTGTCCCTGTCTCATCCATGGTAGGATCACTATGTCTCCTTGGTGCTTTCTCTTTGTCCTTTTCTCGAAAGTAGTTCTCTCCTCGGTGATTTATCTCTATCCATGTCTCTATAGTGGTAGGGTCACTCTGTCTCCACATCGGCAAGTTGCAAGGTTGAGGGTTATGGTGGTTGATCTATCTCCGTGTCTGCAACTTCTAAGGGTGAGAGTTTCGGTGGTCGAATATTATGAGGGAAAAAGTTTGAATATGTTATATATATAACATATATATGTTATATATATTATGTATATTATATATTCTATTATTATATTCTATTATTATATATATTATATTTGTGGAGGCCTTAATATGAACTAAAATTAAATAGACTTAAAAATAGCTAATCGGGCTTAGATCTTCAGAGAAACTTTATATTACAATACATAGCTAATGAAATTAGAACCTCAATATTAAATTATGTATCGGAATGTTCATCGAGATGGATATCGGTGACCACTAAACTCTTCCAATCGTCTCACATACAAATTTCATCTTGGAAATTACAGTTTTCATCTTGGATTTTGTTTTCTTTCTTTTCGGGTCCCAAACTTTTGGGGCCATTTTGAGGCCCTAAACAACATTTTTTGGGCCCTCCACAATCACACTATACATGGATTCAGAGTGTGATGTCATAATGTGTATTTCTCGGATAGAAATTTCCAACAGGATATTGTGCATCGAAAACATAGATCCTATGCAAACGTTATGACCCCTGGAAGTTGATGTAGCAACTTATCCCATCGGGGCCCACATGAATTTTGGCTCTTCATCTCCTAGGTTTAAGTTTTCGGATGTCCATTGATTTTTTGTTTACTTCTTGATGATAAAACTTTATAGAGGTCTCATTGTAATTTTATCAAATGAGTGCACGTAGCTGCCACATCTGTTCTCAGAGATTAGCTACCACCATTCGAGCAAGATTTTTTTCATTCTGCATTTTAAATTTTTAGTAGATTTATTTAATGAATAGAAGTTAAGTTCCATTGTATCTATGTTATTTTTCTTTCTATATCTATGTTAATGTTATAAATATTTATTTCATTTCATTCCTCTCATTAATCCAAATTAGTGGTATCATATTTTCCTACTCTTCATTTGTTTCTATGTGCATGTCCCCAGCAAGGGCAGGGTACAAGTACTTGGGACTTGAACCAGTTGATCCTTTACAATATCGGCATCATCGAAGTCGAGATACACCCATGGGAGAAGAAAAGAGAGATTATGGGGTATGAGATCCCTTTAAACATTTGCTCGAGTAATTCCCCTCATGACAAAGGAATGAGATGATGGATAATTTTTCATAAATCATTCAATGACTACCAATAGGTGACACATCTTCATCAAGTAGAGGCATCACCCCCATAAATGTACACATCAATTTTGATAGTCCTATATTTGAAGGTCAAATAGATGTGAATGATGTAGACAGATGGTTAAAACTTTTAGAAGGGTATGTTTCTATCTATAATGTTTCCAATAAATAAAATATTACATTTTCTCTCCTTAAGATTGTCCCTAATGTAAAAGATTGGTGGGAGACTTTATGTGAGAAAAAAAAATATAGGAATCTACATTATTTGTATTTACACCCACTTGGGTTCCTTTTAGGGATGTTATTAAGGAAAAATACTACCCTTTTGGAATTTATGATGACTTATATACAATATGGACCACACTGTGGCATGAAATGGATCAAACAGTGCCAAACTTCACTAATATCTTTCATGCCTTACACACCAAGATGGGTATCAAATAATTTGAGAGACATCTGGTGCTCAAATACCACAATGATCTACATGGATACATCCAGATATAAATGTATTTTATGTACATCTCTTACTTGGGCGCATCCTATCAATATGTTTTGAAAATTGAGCTGAAGCTTAAATAAAAGACGAGAATTTTGGGTCTACAAACCACTCAAAGTAGAAGAAGGGAAAAGGTGATGTGAACCCATAGAGAAAAAAAAGATAAAGGATGGAAAACCTCAGGAAAACCATCCCAAACCGGAAACCAAGAAGGACAATGGGAAGATAAAGAAAGACAATAGAAAATGGTGTGAGTTCCATAAGAGACCTTGGAATAATACCATTGAATGTCACTTAAAGCATCCATTGGTGGCCGAGGTGAAACCCTTTGAATCATATGCGAGCTCTGACTTTGAGTTGGAACTAGAAAAAAGGAGGCAAATAATTGATGCGGAACCCAGTGCCACCACCACCAATAAGGTCAAGCTTGAAAAACATGATGATACAGAGGACGATGAATTCCTCTTTCATTCACATATGTGGGTGAAGGGTACTCCACTCCACTTCATTGTTGATAGTAGTAGCCAAAAGAAACTCATCTCAGTGGAGGTCATCAAGTAGTTGGATTTTCTAACAACACAACACCCACACACATAAACCATCGGATGGCTCTACAAAGAGAGTGATCTCCATGTCAACCAACAGTGCTTCCGGACCTACAACATCAAGCCCTTTAAATATGAGGTATTGTGTGATGTCACCCCCCTTGAATTTTGTGATGTTCATTTGGGTCAATCTCATTTATGGAAATGTAATGTTATATATGAGTCTAGGCCTTATAGTGTTATTATTAATTTGGATAGGAAATTATACAGGATACCCGAAGTAGTCCCATCAACTTCCATTTCCTTGATCTCTACCAAGAAATGCAGTAAGGTCATCTCTTAGAATAGGAAGTTTGTCTTCTCTGTGATTCATGCTCAAAGTGAGTGAAAGTTTGCAGCCACATCCATGACCTCCATGATTGGTATCTCCTTGCAACAGAAGCAAGTGTTTAAGGTCATGGAAGAATACAAAGACATCTTCTCCTCACCTGCTAGGTTACCTTTGCACTATCAAGTCAACCACTCAATTGATCTAATCCCCAATACATCGCTACCCAATGGGATAATATATCTTCGCTCTCTATCGTAAAATGAGGAAATCAAGCTCTACATCTGAGATATTTTTGAAAAGGGGAACATCTTCCCATTCACATCACCTTGTGGAAGTCCAATCGTGCTTGTGTAGAAGAAAGACAGGACCTGGAAAATCTACATTAATTATAGGGATTTAAATAAAACCACATTCAAGAAATGGTACACAATTCCTCAAATTGATGATCTCCTTAACCAGTTCAAGGGGGATAAATATTTCAGAAATATTAATATGAAGTCTTTCTACCACTAGGTCCCAATAGAACAAACTGATGTATGGAAGACTTCCTTCATTTCCAAAGAAGGTCTTTTTGAGTGGTTGGTCATGCCCTTTGGCTTCACAAATACCTTAGAAAATTTCATGAGGATGATGGATGATGGTGGTGTATTTGGATGACATCCTCATTTTCAACAAGAATTGGGCAACACACTTGCAACATATTCAATAGGTTATTCACACTTTGTGGAAACACAATCTATATGAAAATTTGTAAAAATGCTCCTTCATCATGAACATGGTCCAATACCTAGGCTACATTGTTGATGAGCATGGGGAGAATGTCTATACAACCAATATATAGGTCATATGTGACTGGCTAGCCCCAACCACACTCACTGAGCTTTGGATCTTCTTATTCCTTGCTAATTTCTATCATAGGTTCATGTTGGGATTCTCCCACATTGCATGGGCCCTTAGCCAAGTGACCATGGGTGGTGGAAAGGAAAAATTGATGTTGGGCTAGTTTCAATAGAAATAATTTGATGATTTGAAGCAGTGCTTATGCTCATCCTTTATTCTCTCATTACCCGACCTGCAACAACCTTTTGACATTGAGACGAATGCTTCAGAATATGTTGTGGGCACAATTCTCATTCAACATGGACATCCCTTGGATTATCATAGTGAGAGAGTATCATACATTTTCCATAAGTACCCCACTTATGAAAAAGAAATGTACTCCATTCTGCAACCCCACCACCAGTGGAGGTATTACATTATTAGGAAGGAGACAGTCATCCACATTGATCATAAGCCTCTACAGTTCATGCAAACACAAGGAAAATTGAAAAATGACCTCCATCAGAAGTGGTCCGCATACTTGCAACAGTTCTATCTCAAAATCAAGTATAAGATAGGGAGAACCAACTGCATCATTGTCTTCCTCAGTTGACCTCCAATTGCATCACTCAACCCGATGCTCAACTCTTGCAGAAATGGGACCTCAGAATGGCCCCAAATTTACAAGAGTGATCCTAACTTCTCCACTACCAACCATGTTCTTCACAAAAACACAATTGTCATTTATTTTGATCTGTAGGATGGGTTGATGTTCCATTTGGGACATCTCAATTTTCCATCAAGCAAGAGAGAATATTTGATTTTGGAAGCTCACTACAGTCGACTGGTAGGACACTTCGGCATAGAAAAGATAGTGGTAGTGCTACAAAAACATTTCTATTGGTCGAAACTCCCAGAGAATGTCAACAAGTATATTAGGTCATGCACGACTTCTTCCATTTCCAAACTGACCATTAAGAAACAAGGAATGTATACCCCTCTACCTACTCCTGATAGGCCCTAGGAATCCATATCGATGTAATACATGTTAGGCATTTTTTTAACCAGGAAGGGAAATGACTATTTTTTCATGATTTTTGAACAATTTTCCAAGATGGCAATTCAAGTCACCTGCAAGAACAACATCACAATGGATGCCACTGCCAATCTCTTCTTAGAATGAGTGTGGGTACATTTTGGGATACGAAAAACCATCATCTCAGATCGAGATAGTTGGTTCCTCAAAAGGTTATGGTCGAGCCTCTGGTCACGGATAGAAACCAAGATCACCAAATCCACGTCCTTCCAACCCCAAACATATGTCTAAACAAAGTTCGTCAACATGATGATCATGCATATTTTGTGCATGTACAATTGCAATAATTCACGCTCATGGGATGAAAATCTTCCCTATTTTTAGCACAATTACAACATAGCCATACATATCTCAACCGGCCACAACCGATTTTAGGTGGGGTTGGTATTTCAAACATTGGTTCCCATGGATGTTGCACTTCCCCTTGCATCCATGCAGAAGGAATTGTTCCATGAAAAAATTGAAGATGAAAAATCCACTTTGTTCAATGAACAAAAGCATCACATCCACCAACATGTTCATGATATTTTGCAGAAGTCCAATGCCAAGTACAAGCAACGCCATGATCAAAACTGGGTGCCACACAATTTTAAGGTGGGTGATAAATTTTGGTTGCACTTGCAGAAAGAACACCATATAGGACCCCACTAAAAGCGTCATCCATCTCGTTATGGTTCTTACACCATCACCAAGGATGTGGGTGGCAACGCTTTTGAGATCAACATTCCTCCCTTCCTTGGATTGCACCTTGTTTTTAATGTGGACCTCCTTCGACCATACTTTCCACCCTTATTGGACAACTTAGAGATAGAAAAATAATTGACACCGACATAGCTCAACCCTCATTGTTGTAAATTTGAATGAACCCACATAGATAAGATCTAGCTAGCAAAGGACATACATAGTTTGTAGAAGAAATGAGAAAAGACGGAAATGAGAGAGATAGAACATAGAATTGTATTAACTGACTCAATGAATGATAAATTACACATGATATACTCTGTATAACTCAACTAATGCACACTGCAAGAGAAGAAAATGTGTCATAGTGGTGGTCTAGAGTGATATGGACACACACCAATATTTACGGGAATTAAATTCCACCTAATCTGAGTTAACTAGCCTCTCATTCTTTAGTTAACTAACTAAAATAGGTTGAAGTGAGGGTAATGCGCTAGTATGGTGATAATCCAAAGGCACATGAAGATTATCAATGATGATACCAATGTTGCATGGTGATGGAGCCAATGTGGTATTAAGACTCCAATCCACTAATCCAACTGAAGTGTGAACTGAAGAGAATATTCTCCTAGAACGAAGGAAAAGGAATATTCTCCCTAAACTCTAGGAGACTGAATAATGACTAAAAAACATAGGGAAAACCTTAGGAAAAATAAATCCTAGGTGTGTGTGAAGTATATCCAACACCCCCCATGAACATCACTATGGTGAAAATAAAATGTGGGACACGAAAATGAGGCCATGTTAGGCACCCCAATACAAAATACACTATAAATAAACACGGAAAGAGGGAAAACCTCATGGGAACCCCCCTCGAAAGGTAGAATGTATAAAAAAAAAGACTGACAGTTGTTAGGCAATTTTTCCCTTCACTCCAAGACAAATGCGTAGAGAATGTAAATTCTTCTTAGTCAAGGTCTTGGTGAAGATGTCTATAGTCTGTTTTGCTGAAGGAAATAATTGTATGTTGATGATCCCCTTTTCTACTAAGTCTTAGATGTGTTGGTTGTGGAGCCTGATTATCTTCCTGATTTAGAGGTATTTTACTTTCAGCCATGTTTATACCCCATGAAGTATTTACACCCCAGAAGTATGTACACTCTTCCACGTGGGGGAGTGCAGAGGGGGGTACCCCCTCAGTAGGGTCTGGGGGGGCTATCCCCCCGGCTGGGGGGTCTGGGGGCAAGCGGGCCCCCAGCAGGGGTTCGGGGGCTAACCTCCTGAAGCAAAAATTTCCTTGCAAAAGTATATTGTAATTTCATTGTAAATCTAGACCGTTCATTATAAGGTCGCAGATCTAACGATAGAGATTATGTTAGGGTTTTTTTCCCTAGAAGGAAACCCTCTTTTATGAGGGAAATGTATTGTGACTATGTATGTTGGTGAGTATTGTATTATGAGAGAGGAGACTATGAGAGAAAGAAGAGGAAGTTACAACGAGTTTTGTTGTAGGTTGTATCCCTTCATTTTGTTGGATAATAATAAAGAAAGGACCTGGCAATTTCTCTGGTGGACGTAGCCCACACTAGGTGAACCACGTAAATCTGTGTCTCTCTTGTATTGTGTATCTTCTATGTTTTGTTTCTGCATTTGTTTTATTTTA